>QLPF01005407.1:0-31865 GCA_003314045.1 Hygrophorus pudorinus | reverse complement strand
TCAGGTCGGCCCCGGCTCAACAGAGGCGTTGGAAAATCGGTGCATCCTGTATCCAGTCAAAAACATGGATCATGTTGATATACGGGGGATTATAATTTCAGGACGTGTATGTTACACAGTATAATTGTAGAAATAAGTCAAGGCCGGGAAAATTTAGCATCAAGTAACCGCAATGCATCTCTAATAGCATCTGGGCGAACCTCGCGGACCCTTCGCTGTCCACGATGTAAATGGGAATCCGTGGGTGCAAGACTTGTAGATGATGGGCCTAACTGTTCGCGTTCCTTGTCGCGATATCGAGCGTGTGGATCTGTCAAAAGGACGGGTTGATCCGACTCGATGTCCCTCTCCGTGTTAGAAAGGGAAATTGCTCTCTCGGGAGTGAAAGAACCTGGTGCAGGGGATACTATGACGCGAGGGCCAGTACATTTCGATCTCCGAGCAACGACCTCTGCAAGTAATGACAAGTCAGAAAATGCAACGTTGGGGTGGGATTTAAGTTGACGCCAAGCATTATTCGTTGGTACAGTTTCCGAGCTGTGTTGTGAGCTTGATAGGGCAACCCGTGTTGTGGCATCGCCAACAGGCGTTTCTTCTGCACCGCAGGAACAGTCCGCGCAAGGTGACATGCTCGCAGCAACTTCAGAGACAGCTGCACAAAACGCCTTGCCAAATGAATCGTCAGCGCAAGCCATACAATTAGCGGGATCGCCGGAACAATTGACGGGAGCTGAGCTAGGAGGCGTTGATATGGGAAAGACAGCATTCGAATTCGACGCCACTGTTCGCCGTCGGAGCGGAACTGGAGGTTGGTATGCGGGCAGATTATCCAGAATCGATATCTGACGGGGAGCCTGGGGTGAGGATATATGCATTTCGGGTTGATCTACGTTCAGAGCGATAGTATTTTGCTCGAAATTTTCCATCTTGAGATGCCCTTGGCTAGCTGCACACATGCGCTCTGCTGCTGCTTGTTGCATCGCAAGTTCTCGGCACACGCAGGGCGTGTCGTCGTTACAAAACCCACAATCAAGCGTGGGGAACGGACCGCCGGGCTCGAAATTAGATTTGACATGGGGTGGGAAGTCGAGAAGGCTGGATAGGGATGGATGTTGAGTGGTAAAGATGATGGGATTTCGAGAGGGTGAATCGAAAGGATTAGGAGAAAAAGGATTTTCCGAACTTTCGTTGGAGTCCGGAGACGATGCCATAGACGGTGGAGAGGGTAGGTACGAAGCAGCGAAAGGTGGTGTATGTCCGAGAGAGGCACGAGATTCGCAAGCAGTCTTGGACTTCTTGAGTGGATAATCACCAAAATACATCGAAGGAGAGTTGTCTCTCCATCGTTTCTTCTCGTTTTCTTTGGATACATCACGTTCCTGAGTGACCATCTCTTTTAACACGGCATTCTCCCGACGGAGGCTCTCGTTCTCTTCCTTGAGTCGTTTCGCAATGCTCTGCAACGCGACATTGCGTTCAATCTCACCCTGTTCGTAGGATTGAACACGGGCTTGTAACTCTGCGAGCTGAGATTGTTTGCGTTCTCGGAAAGCACGCTGTGCGGCTCTGATGAAGAGAAAATAAACCGTCAAGCTATGTTTCAGAGACTGATGGACAGAGAGCGCACCTGTTCTGAATGCGTCGACCTTTGCTATCCACCTGGCGGGTGCACTCCATGTAAGAATGAACGAATAAAATGCGGCAGAAAGACAGACCTCGTCATCATCTTTCACTTGTGGAGCGACATCTTTCTTCGGCTTACGTCCTGGCTTTGGCTTGGCAGGTATGATCCATTCCCTGGATGCTTTTTATATCTGTGAGTAGATATGTTGGTTAAGCGAAGCAATAGTAATTACCCGTCGCCCAGAGGGTGGACGAAGATGAAACGAGTGAGGGTGTACTCATGGGAACTAAGTGCTGAAGAGCTTGGCGTAGCAGAGGTGGGTGTGAGTGAGATTATGAATACCACGAAAATGCGAGAGTTTTATCGTTGGGTGTACTTTAGAAATCTTATAACTGCGGTTTGTCTGATTAGATCCCATTTATCGGTATCGGCTATACCACTTTAATCCGGCGTCCAAAGCCCCAGGGGCCGGATGTCATGGAGGTTTTTTTTTTTGAGTACAGGTAGCTCGTAATCTAGAAATGTCCATGTGCACTCTTCTGTTTTGAGTGAACTGAGAAGATAACCACGGACAAACGTGTGATTATGAACAGCATTCGCGCTGAGACTTGGTTTTTTTTTCAACATTTCGCATCCATCGCATGGATGTAACCACGGCCGTGAGTGATTTCGCAAAGAACATAGATCATCATTCTACGATCTCTTCCTCAATCTGTTCAATGACTTCATCAATCCATACCTCTATCTCTTCCTTCTCCTCCTCGTGGTCTCCCTCTCTTTCCGGCGTTTCCCCCCTCCTCTGTCTTTCCTCAGCAAGCTCGTTCTTGCAACGACACCGCCAAGCGTTCCATTCGTCTACAAGTCGTTTACGATGCGCTATCAGTTCAGCACTGACATTACTTTCCTCCGCAGCATCGTCATCATCAAATGCACGACTGTATTCTCGGAGGTTTTTGCGGACTTGTCGCTGTTGTTCTTTCGTAAGAAGAGTGCGGGGCCGAGGGCGCCATATGAACTGTTTGAACCGATCCAAAATCTGTTTTTGGACTTCTTGACCACGAAAGTCCCAAATAGCATAACCATTCTCAAGCTGAGAACGTTTGGAAATTCAGAAACCAAACAGGAACGTCTGGATGGGTTTTCTTACCGTGTGAGTCCATGCGCTCGCACTAGTGGCTAGGTACCTCCCACTAGGGTCCCATTCCACGTCGGTCACCCCATAGTGATCGGCAGTACCAAGCTGCTGGATGCCGGTTCCCCACTCTTCTTTAGATGTCTGGCCTTCCCTTCGACCAGCATCATCCGTGTTGAAGTCAAGATCCCAAAACTCCAGTTCTGATTTACTGGAAGAACCAACGGTAGCAAGAACCACGTGTCGCCCGCGGGGAGACCAGCGAATAGTATTTGTTGTACGTGAGGGAAGAGTGCCTGAAGTGTCAATTCCAGATTAGATATGGGGAAAGATGGGAAAGTATTTCGGTCTCACGAAGAAGTTTGAAGTCGTTTTTGCCATGTTCCAGTTGATAGAAGCTAATGTCCGTTTTGATGGTGATACCTGGGCCTGGGTTACCGAGGTTGGGATCGTTACTGGAGACTATCGCAAATCTTTCGCCCTTGGGTTCCCAAGAGAAGTCGGTAACGGTGTCTGCAGTACAGTAAGTCAAGGGGAACGATGTGTGAGAAGGAAGAACGTACCTTTCAGTTCGACAACCTCCACTGGATAGTCCTTCTCACGCACGCGGAAAATTTCCAGATTACAGAAGATGGACTTCTTTGTTTTCGTATGGCGGTCGACCTTCACGCAGAGAAAGTCGCCTTGATTTTGCCAGTATAGTTTACACTGTACGGAATAGGCATCATCAATTCCGACCACATGCCGCTTATTAGATAACGTACCTCAGTTACGTTAAAAAGGTTCTTCTGTCGTAAAATTTCTCGACTTGGAAAATTAAGCAAAGTGACTCGTGCAGGCTGATTTGTTACTTCAGGCGTCCAGAACGCCAACATATTCTCCCTTGCTTTCTTTGTGGCCTTTGTCGCAGACCCGTTGATGGCGTCTTTGTCAGCATCTTCTCTGTCCTTGTCGCCCTGGGGACACCATTCAAAATCGACGACCCCTTCGATTTTAAGACTCTTCTTCCCATGGAGGCCCATGGTTGGAAGTTCGTAGACACTAATCTGCTGACCAGGCGTGACACGGGCAACGAACTTATCGTCAGGACTCCATTTCAGGGCAGGCCACAGCATGGACTTCTTCTCGGTTCGATTTTCATTTTCAACAGCGCTTGTGGAGAAGGTGCGGAGAAGATCGCCAGATTTGATGTCCCACACGGCAATATTGTTGCCTTCGTCATCCGGGGAAAAGTACTGAGGTCCCTGTAGAGCGCCTTCTGGAACGACGATCGGTTCATTGGACCAAGTCACGAGATATTGCTCGCAGGGAGAAAAATCCATCAATCTAACGAGAGGGTGGGCAAAACGCTGCTGAGCCCCCCACGAGGGCCCTCCCCATAAGCGAACACCTTGACGATGCAGTGTAGCAATATAAGTTCCTAGTGGAGACCAAGAAACATACAATTCTGTCCAATTCTCAATGCAAATTGTTAGGATAGAATTGTGAATCGATATTTGAGAGCTTACTCCTTCGGATTTTGGTTTTGTGTAGGCGATTTCACATTGGGATGGTTTCCCGTGCCAATGCACATCAACTTCGTCACCACGATAAGTCACATATTGGTCACGGCCCTGAGGGTCAGCAAGCCAAGCTCTGAGGTGCTCCTACACAAAGACGTTAAATGAAGCTACAGGAGTCAAAAAGGACATACTCTGGGTATGTACTTCTCGACTTTAGGTTCGACATAATGTTCATCCAAGTTTTCATACCGCTCGATATCGGAGAACCGATTGATTTTGAACTGGTGTTTGGCGTCAAATGGATGCCCGTGCATGGCGGTCAAGGCGAAATTAGCCTCGTCGGCGTTGCGGAATTCGATAAAGATGAACCTATCAGAAACTCAACGCCGTTTTTCAGTATAGGGCATAATGCGAACGACATACCCTTTGCTTTTCTCAATTGAATCGTCCCAAGGCACGAAGATATCATCGACCTTGATTGGAGCACCTTTTCTCGAGAACTCTTTCCCAATCTTTGCTAGTAACTTTTCGAGTTTCGACTTGTCAATGATAGGGATACCGTCGACTACTATGGTGTTGTCAAATCCGTTTTCATGCTGCACTTGGTACCTGTAGGTGACAAGATTGACTTTTTTTGTGGCAATATATTTATCAAGGTGATGAGGACGTACTTTGCTTCAATATCAGAATAATTGATGTCTTCGTCATTGATTTCTTGGGGTACAGGCATCTTGTATATTATCAGGCTTAAAGTTTTTTGTGACCGAGTTTGATCGGAGCTTGAAATTCAATGACTCAGAGTCGGACACAATCGGTGTCATAAATTGTCAGATAGAAAAGAAAAAACCGTCGAATTCTTAACGCAACTCGTAATAGCAGACAGACGTCATATATACAGTATCTGGTGGTGATTTGGATATTCAAGCCTATAGCAGCTTGAGGCGTTGTTTGCATCTATTGCCTAAATACTTCTGCACGTGAGCCTGAAATCACGTGGTCCTCGAAGCTGCTAATGATTTCAACTATACTTTTAATCCTCGTTTTATTGAGGTATTCCTCATGGTCAGAAATTTCGTTCTCACATATGACTTCAAACGAACCTCTATGTTCTGACCCGGTTCATTAGTTCTGCGGACCGTTGTTATTTTTTTAGTTGTTCTATTGGCAGCTGGCGGCGATCATCTTCAAATGGTCTGGCGAGTGTGTGTGTTGGGATGGGTAGTTCTCCCATTGAGCTCCTATGTATCTGTATCATTTAATCGCCAGGCTCTGCTAAAATTTTACTAGTAGTTCCTGGCATGTGCCCTATGACTCGGATGTTATTGTAGGTGTTTCTCCGTCAATTATATCTAGCGTCGTTCATGATGGCGACCTCAAGCGAACAGCTGGATGGCAGCTCTGCCGGTGTATTTGTCGGTGCTGTGGAACCTGGGGTATACGGCGTAATACGGTATGTACTGCCACTTTTATGTTATGATGTAAACTACTGTACCCGTCAGCGCCGAGTAACTATGATGATATATTTTCTTTTATACACCAAGTGTTGAATCTGCAAATCTTTTGCTACTCCTGTTAGAGAGAGTGTGCAAATACGGAGCATCTGTAAGCACTCAAGTGTTCACACCAATTCAGAGCAATTTGGGCAAGAGGCGCATTGTCTTTCATTTATTGTTGCCTTCCGTGGAATTGCAGCCATCTGTGATATCACTGAGAGGGTAGTCGTGATATTTAAAGTCAGACAGGTCACTCGTAGTACTCTCAGGCTACTGGTGGTCCGTCTACAAAGTCTGATATGAAAGGTGCTGTGCGGCGCACACTATGTTCTATCCGTTGTCACGGTCGTTTCACTCAACACCACCGTTTTTATACCTCTCAAGCTTTCGCTTTTGCTGCGCCTGTCACACATCCGTTAGCTTATCATAGCCGTAGCCAAGACGCCCCGCAAACTAGTGGCCAGTACACTGCACCTCGCAGGAATCCCCTTGAATCAAATAAAGTGGATATATATCTGGCTTCTCTTCGTGCTGCAGGCCTGGAACCTACCATTGACGATATTAACCGTTGTCGACCTCGCCACCATAGTCATCCAAGTTCACTACAATATGCAGAGGACTACAGCATGCTCGTAGACAGGCTTTGTCGTTCATTCAGCAAGGGGCAACTGCGCACATTTGCGGTGCACTGTGGCTTTACTTTGACGCGCTCCATGCGGAAAGTTCAACTGGCCGAAACCATTATTGAAAAACAGTGGAATTGGCCGTCCTTAAAGGACATTGAAAGGCATAGGAGGGACGCAACTGAGATATCTACTAAATGTGCGTGATAGAATATGTCTGCGTCCGCGCCTGATCAGTTTGATCCTCTCTCCAGCCTTTCCGCTGAATCCCGATCAATTGTTTCTCATTCTCGGCAAAGGTTCTGTCGTAATCACGCTTGTGTCGGCTTTTCATTCAATGTGTGCTTTCAGATGGTGCCGATCTCCTTCAGATGTCGATGGAATACAACGTCCACATGGCCTTGACACCGAACCCTCTTGGTTTACGAGTGGAAGGCGTCCGAGGATCTTTGAAGAGGCTGACTGAGCACATATCGGACCTCAAACAGGTGAATATCCCTCGCATTGTGATCATCTTTGTATCAATATCTGTCAGGGAATCATGGAGGAGACGTTTGAATTACCCACAAAGAGTCCAATCAGGCAAGACTTGGTTCAACGGATATCTCGCCTAGCTGGTGCATTCATAGAGAATATTGGCACCAAGGGAATGGTACGCGAACAGTGAGCTATGCCATAATTAGCATCGCAAAATTGTCCACAGGTTCGAATATGTGTTAAGGATATTCGTAATCTTGTCGCGGCCAAGCGGCTAGCTACTCGAGCGGCTTCTCAGGTGAATTCTCGTACCAAGTCATGGGTTAGATATGGGGATAGTCTAATGCTGTACGAAGGTCCAGGAAAGTCCTTCAACGCCCTTGTTGTCGTACATACCACTTGGATTGCCGAGTTCCACTCCAGTACCGACGGCCCTGTTCCCGTATACTTATTCTTTATTCCCATTTCTGTCTCCGCGTTCATTCCCTTGGACAGTTAATGCAGGTGGGGCTTTCAGGATCCGACGGGTAGGCGAGTGGCTCGGCATAAACTGCCATGAAGATGTTCAGAACACGGGAGGTTTAGCCGAAGGCAAAGGCCATATTTTGACCATGACGGAGTGGGTCTTCCACTATTTTCGCTTATTGTCGATCTTATCTCTTTTGAATCCATAGAAAGCCTTGTGATTTGAAGAGGAGTTTATTACACAATATTCCAGAGACCATCAACTCAAACAGAATGGTCACCGCATCGTGCGTTTTAATATTGGTAATGACACAGAATCGAACTAACGTTGATAGAGCACTAGATTAGGTCATGTACTGTTGACATCATCTTCCTCTGGGCAACGAGCAAACATCGTTCCGCCTCTCAAAGGGTTTTGGGTATTCTCCAAAATTCTAAAATGGCTCCAAAATAGTCATACTAAAATAGCTTTCGTGCCTAGGTGAGAGCTCGCAAAAACCAAAAGTATGGCCGTTATAATTCTCCTCTCAGTTTGCCACCCCTGCTCCTAAACTCTCCGCCGACTGAACAGAGAATCCTGCATCGACTGATATATCGTGTTGTTCCAACATCGACCGAGACTCCGGATGACCAACCATCAACAAAAGTCATCAAATCTGAGATTGTCCTTGCCCAACCCAACTCTCGGACTCCTGTGCAGAAGTCAGAGGCTGATCCAAAATGTCGGGAAGAGGTCCTCGAATATAATGATATGGGCATCTCCACCTCTAGCACCGGTCAGTCAGGTGCGGAGGATAGCTCTCCGAGATGTCTGATATCGACCCCTCGATGCTGGTCTGGCACTGAGAAGACATTGAATCTTATGATGCCTGATCGGTGAGTAAATAAAAATAAACGCAAGGACCCGTTAGCTGACGTGTAATGGTCGCGGATAGCCCCATGGACGTTCACTTTTCTGTCTTTGACGGCACACTTTTTACTCCGGGTCAGGCGCCAATGGAACTGCAGAACTACCTCTGTGATCTTCAATCCTTGTTTGTGCATATCATCTGGCAGACGACGTCGCACTGACAACCAGTATTATCGGCAGCTTGGAATACAAAGATGCACACGTAACACAGCCGGAACCTCCATTGACTCTTACACACCGAGATCTTACCTATATTTTGCATACAACTGCTAGCGTACGTCAGAGCAACGAATCCGTTGATCTTGGCAGCCGCAACTGCGATCTTGACCCGACATCTCGTCCCTCTCCAATTCGAGTTGTCAGCGAAAGCATCTTGGATCTCGAAAGCAACCACAAGTCAGCAGTTTGCAAGGTATCACAGCTTAAGGGATCTCTGCGCGAAAATTCATTGATTTGATTCCCTTAGGTAACATGGGATGCTCATGGATCGGAAGAAAGTTGGAAAGACTTCTTGCGCGACTGCGATCACTTGACTTCCTCGATATATAGGCCAGTGGGGAACCCACAGGGCAATGGTACTGACATGATGTAGTATTATTAACGTCTGTCATATTTGCTTAACGAGAACAAAAACATTCCCAGCCCAGAATGGCGGGCACCCTTTACTTGCGTTTTTTGTTTGCCTTTTCTTTCCGCTTTTTCGCTCGTACCTGACGATGAGGACAGTCAGCACCAGTTGGTTGTGAAGACATGTTGACAGACCTCTTTCTTCATCCGGGAGTCGACCATGGTATACCGGCCCTTCACGCCTTTTGGCCGTCCCTGGATACCTTTGTGGGCACCTTTTGCAACTACGAGCTTTACCTCTTTTTTAGTCTTTTGGCCCTTCGACATACCCCTCCGCATAAGCTTCTCAATCTGCTGCGCTTTCTCCCGCTCTGACATGTCCGACGTCGCGTTGACCCCCTCAGCCTTCTTAATCGCTTTCTCGAGTCGTTGATGAGCTTTGAATTTCTTCCGTGCCTTGGCCTCTGCAACCTTTTTGATCGGTCGGGCGTCCAATGCTCGCTGCTTGGCTCGAAGAGCCGCAACGGCCTCTTTCGTAACAGGCAAGTTGATTTTGTAGAATTTAGACTCCTCATCCAAGAACCAAGTAGGCAAACCTTCTTTTGAGTTGAGCGAATATCGATTAAAGCCGTCATTGATCATGTGCGTTTTTGTCTTTTCGCGATTGATGAACTGCTGCGCGAGCGTGATGGCTTCTGGAGTTTTGAGGCCATGTTCTAACAACAATGGTTAGCGATAAAGACAAGAAGACACCTCTAAGCCTACTATTAATTTCTCCTTGATTTATCTCGTCCTCATCCTCATTTTCAATATCCCACATTTCGACGTCCCCATCAGCGTTTTCAGGGATGACTTCGATATCATTCTGGCCGTCATCAGAGGGGTTCTAGAATTTGCGGTGAGAAAGCACCGAGGTTTCAAAAGGCGACATACTTGGCGCTCCCAATCCTCGTGATTGTCTGCATCTTCTAGATCTAGATCCTGGCCCTCCTCGACGTCCTCATCCTCAACATCAATCCCCTCAAAGACGTCCTGACTGAACCAGACTTGTGCAGCCCTACTCGTCTGGGCCGAATTTGGATCGTCCAGTGTCTTGACAAGACGCAATCGTTTTGTCGCTCCTCCGACTTCCGGTTCAGTTCGTCTCCGCTTGTTGACCAATACAACCCCCCCCCTTTCAGTATCATCGTCGCTATCATCAGATGACGAATCTTCCCCAGCCCTTTCCTTTGCTTCGTCCATCTGCTCCCACCCACCACCGCCGTCCGCGTCACTTTCATCTTCGTCCTCATCGCGGTTCTCTTGAAATCCATGCCACTCCTCTCGCTCTGAATTAACCCGTCTCGACTCTTTCACTCTAAACTTCGCGTCCCTCTCCCGCATTCTCTGCTGGTAGGCGTCATATAAACCATCTATTTCAACCTCCAGGAGTGCAGTCTTTCGTTCCTTATCCTCTTCGACATCCATCACGTCCATCTCCCCGTCACCGGCCTCGTCTTCACTGCCCTCAATGCTTTCGAGCACATCGCCATCCCCTCCGATCAATGTTGAGATACCACCCTTCCTCTGCAGACCTTTCTCGGCGCCACCCAAGTCGAACATGTCTTCCTGTCCAAGAGCAAGAGTTGGATCAGCCTGCTCGAGACCAATATCCAAGGGTGCTGTCATCTGCAACTGCATGCGTTGGATGGTCCGGGTCTTAATCTCGTTGGCACGCCTTCGTTCGCGTTTTGTCCGAGCTGCTGCTTCGCTATTTAGACGTTCGAGCTATTACTGACTGTCAGACAGCAGAAAGGGTTCAACTGGCATGGGAACATCGAACCTCTTCCGATATTTGTTGCTCCTCGTCAACTTCTTCCGTTATTTGGACGGTTTCGGTTGTAAGCTCGTCAGTATCCTTTGTCTTTATGTCTATACCCAGCTGCAAGACATGTTAGAAAATCAGCAGGGTTCCGCAAGTCGAAATGCTGACCTCTTCACGAATTGCCAATCGCCATTTGAGCAATGCCTTGAAATCACCTTTACCAAGCACTTTCAAATCGTCACAATTGGCTTTCACATCAGGAGAAGTGATGTCCAGTGTTAGCCACCTTTCGATGAGATTAACATCCCCACGAGCGAAGATATATGTGGAACACGCACTCTTTTTCTTCTTCAGTCTTGAACAGGATCTTGTTCGCAGTCCCGAGGACAGATATTGGATCGAGACTTCTCACAAAATCTGCAGCACAAGTCGTCTTGAACAAGGTGTAATCTCCATCGTCATACCCGTCACGCTTTCTTCGCTTTTTTTCAGGTTGGAAGACGTTCATTTGAGCGTTGTTGGCTGATGTCCCCATGTTGGTGCCTGAAGGTGCTGATGCGCTGAGGTCTTTGAAAACATGTTTTGGGTCAAGGAACTTCGGATCAATGTGCTTTGGAGCAAGGAAATCTCGGCAGACTACGAAAATTTCTGCAGAAACATTCCTGTCTCGGGGAGTAATTAACTCTTCACTTGAGTATGGAAAAAAGGAGAACATACCTAGAAGATGGAGGTTTAGTAGCTTCGACCTTTCCAAAGAGTTGATTAAACACCCAGATGAGATTATTATAATCCACACTCCGGAAAACCTTGGTGACAAATGTTCCACCCTTGACAAGGAACTCGACAGCGAGTTTGAGACTCATTAGTACGAGCTCAGATTGGCTGTAGGCGTCTTGAATCCAAGCGGTACCTACGTTTGGTGCACCATCGTGGAGGACGACGTCGGCTTTCCAATCTTTGAGTTCGTTCCGGACGAGGTTACGGCATTGAGGGGTGGTAATATCCGACGCAAATGTGACAACGCGTGGTATAGGCTTGATGGGTACCAAGTCAACACCTGCATGAGTTGGTCAAATACGCATCGCGAGGATGAAGACAATACTTGCCAACAATTACACTGTTCACTGGCATATATTTGCTGGCCACCTGGAGCCAACCGCCGGGCGCAGCGCAAAGATCGATGCAACATCTTGCAGACTCGAGAAATGCGAATTTTTTGTTCAGTTGGATCAACTTGAATGCGGAACGTGCACGGTAACCTTGTTCCCTTCGAGTGCGTTAATTTTGTTTCTGTCGATAATGGATGGAGACTCACTTTGCGAGCTTGTAATATTTGTCAAGCCGACCTTTTCCAGTCTTTTTCTGTGTCTTCCCCATTGCTGGCACTGACAACTGTGACCTTTGTCTCCACTTGGGACTCCGACTCAATATTGATGCCCTCACCGTATTCACCATTGGTTACCTCGTGCCTGGCTCTAAGTTGTTATGGCGGTCTGGAGCAATCCCAGGTGACGACTATATGTGGTACACACCCCTATCGGTGGTTCCTTGATGATTGCTGGGTTTGTTCCCTCGCCTCGCCTTCCCCTCCATATGCTCACACTGGGTCAGTTATATTGCTTTAGCACTGTAAAAAAATTAAAATGAATTATTGAGTCACATGATCACCTTTGGACGCGTCGTGTTGGTCGTGTCAGCTCCGCTTGAATTCTGAGTCTGAGTCCTAATCTCTGATATTTTTCTTTCTTTTACTACCACCACCACGTTCCGTATACCCCGTCGTCGTAAGTTATCGTTGTACTCACGCGAATATATATAACGAACGCATCAGCGTCGCAGATCGATGCCAGAAATCCGTCCTTCTCTGGCACCTTCTTTGTCTTTCTCAGGCTCCTCCTCCCCAAGCACAATCTCAAGACCACTTAAACGTCGTCTTACATCTACCTCAGACCTCACTTTTTTCACACCCGCTGCAACATCCTTCAAGCCTCGCCCATACAATCCCAATGTCGCGGGTGTCCCGCCGCCGAAACCTCTTCCACCTCGGAACAATCATATACGCTCCGTAGAGTCCCTCGCGCTCCCCTCTCCAGTCATGGACCCTTCCCCGATAGACCCAAATTGCGTCTTTATTCATCCACCTTTCACTTCTTTTCCTGGCTCCGAGAATTATCCAGACGGACTTTATTACCCACTGATGGCAGCGAATCCAGAATGGTTTCTCGATCCAACCGATTTCATTTCTCCACACTCTACGAATCCCAATGCGATACCTTATCCGCCTCATCTTGAGCCCCCCAGAGGCTGGTGCCCAGCAAAAAAGAGAGATCTCAAAGAACGAGGCGCTGATGGCTGGCCGGAGGGCGAAGAACCTCGATTGAGGTGTACTTTTTGCCGAAGGACGTATGCTGGCGTCAATGCGAAAAGCATGTGGAGGCGACATGTCTTTGAGAAGCATAAAATTGCCATGTCAAACAGACGTGATAGCAACGAACGTCCTCGTGGTCGTGGGTCAAACAGTACGTCCCTCACGCACAAGCACATACTCGATTTCCGTTTTGTTCAATTTGTTTTTCAGAGGAGAACAGACAGTTCTTGTCTGGGAGACACAAAGACGAATGTCACGACAGCATTCTCAGCATGGACGTAGATCCCCAGACAAGCCCAGTCCTAGTCGATACCGCTCCTCACAAATCCAAATTTCGCTCTCTACTCCCCGCTGACGATATTCCAACGAAGACTAGTGGGGAAACCGTTGTCGGCGATGACAAAGTTGACGTTCCTTCTGCACCTCGTATTCCTCGAAAAGAACTTCCCTCCATCTTACCCGGCCCCAGCCCATCTCGACCTCATCCCCTATCTCAATCCACGCTACCTCCAATTAGTCCCCCTCTCACACCTCTCGCAGATTCGTCAGATGCACCATTTCTTTCCGAATCGTCCCCCACCCAACCTCTACCCGTTGTACCGCCGTCCCCATACGATCCTCTTCTGACGCCATCTTTTCGCCACTCTCCCCCTCGCCTCCCATCCGATCAACCCTGGCGTTTCCCGAGCCCGAGCCATCCTCTGCACTCAAGTGCACAGGAACTCTGCCTGACCATGCTCGCACCGAACGGAATCAGCCCAGTAAGTAAAGGGCGTTCCGTCATTGGTGCCAGTCCTGGGAGCATAGCCCCAGGGCCGCTTCAGAGCCCAACTGTCATCGCATTTGGAAAGCACAAGACCTACAACCTTGACCTGGATACTCCAGAAAGCATGGAGAAAATTCCAAGGCCCTCTCCACGAACGCTGTTCTCAAAAGGCCGACTGCCCTTGCCTGTAACAGATCGTATGAACCCTGATCATAGTCGCCGTCTCATTGACGAATCGCCTGTCAGCCGTAACTCGCGACGGACCGCGCGCGGTCGGAGGAAAAGGCCGGTGTCAGAGTCTTCCGACGACTGGCTCTCAGGCGGGTCACCTTCATCTGTCAGCCGCCTGGCTGAAGTTGATCCATTCACCGTAATTTATAATTCTTGGGCAAGTGAGAGCTTGCAGAAAAACTACAGCTCACCGATGTCTAGTCTGGGAGGAGATAGCCCTGTCATTAGAAGCAATGTTTTACCTTTCAGCGCAGAATCAAGCGGATCTGCTTTGGTAGGCCTTGGCATCGGGCTAATGGAGCCCTTCACTTTCCCTCACGACGATGAGAACGGTTTCGATTGCATGTTGATGTATCCGGCTCTCGACGGAGAGGATGGGGACGAAGCGGAGGTGGCGAAGGTCTTGTCTGTTTCGGACGACGATGGTCAGCAAGAAGCTTCTCGGATGCCTAAAAAGAGGAGAACTGTTGCTTGAATGGTTGGCGTCGTCGATTCCTCGTTCCGTTCCGCTTTCGCAATCTCGTACCGCTCGCTATTCGCTGTCCCCTCCAACTATATTCCTTTTTTTTGCGAGGTCTTGTGTATTTTCTCGTTTTGTTGTCTATGCCCTCCGTTCTTGTATACTTTGTATAGCTATAGCCTGTTGTTGTTGTACCATTGTTACCCAGGCGTGAGAAATTGTAAAAGCCGCTTCGAGAGTGTATTGATCTGGTCATCCTTCCAGTCCGAGTCGTTCGTCGGTCTCTGCGTCCAACTCCAGTACAAGGTACACGTTTGGCTTGTTCAACCTATTAGTTGTTCCTTCCCCACAGGTGTATCATTTTCGACCCCCGACTTTTCCTGTCAACAAACCTGTCGGATATCAGCTAAACAACCTTTCCACTAGCCTCAACACGCGGCCAAACACAAGTACGAAAGGTCTACTTTCGGATAAGCACAATGCAGGCCATCAAATGTCGGTTGCGCCCTTTGCCATCCAGAAAACGAGCTGATCATCAACATAGGTGTTGTTGTAGGAGATGGTGCCGTAGGGAAGGTATAATACTGTCGGGAAGCCGTCACCAACCACTGGCTTACCGTGTTGCTCCCAGACATGTCTTTTGATTTCTTATACCACGAACGCTTTCCCAGTACGTCCCGCGTTGTGTGTTTTCTAGGACTTATTTGACATCAGCCTTAGGGAGAATACATCCCTACTGGTATGCCTGCTGCTTCGTCACGGAATCAGCCCATCTTGATATCGTTAACTGCAAGTGTTTGATAACTATTCGGCAAATGTGATGGTCGATGGAAAGACTATCTCGCTGGGACTATGGGACACGGCTGGACAAGAGGACTACGACCGACTCCGCCCTCTGTCATACCCACAGACGGATGTGTTTTTGATTTGCTTCTCCCTCGTTAGTCCTCCAAGCTACGAGAACGTGAGGACCAAGGTATGGTCTTCGGAACTGCGTTATTGTGCCTGCCTCTGATGGGCGTGTTGTCTCGAAGTGGTATCCCGAGATTTCTCATCATGCGCCACAGACTTCTGTAGTTCTAGTCGGTACTAAGCTTGATCTGCGGGAAGATCCAGCGACAATTGAAAAACTTCGAGACCGGTAGGGAGTCCATTCATCAGAACGCAGTCTTTTTTTGATGCTTCAACAGTCGTATGGCTCCCGTTCAATACTCGCAAGGTGTTGCCATCTCCAAAGAAATCGGAGCCGTGAAATATCTCGAATGTTCAGCACTCACACAGAAGGGCCTCAAGACTGTGTTTGATGAAGCTATTCGTGCAGTTTGTGAGTATTGTGCACTCCTTCAAGCTTGACTCTCATAATGATGATGCAGTGAATCCTCCTCTGCGAGACAAGAAACCTGGGAAGCCCAAGTGCGTTATTGCATAATGAAGCAGAGTTGCCGAATCTTTCAACGGAGATGTATTTTTTCGTCAAACCATATCACGACATTTATGCTTCTGCTCACCTTACGACTCGTTATATGTCTGGCTCATGTTTTTGTTCTTTCATACCGGATTCTAATGTGAAGATTTTTGTTTCTGGTCAACGTACTAGTATATATAAATATCAGTACCTATGTTCCATCAGTAATCAAATGCTCATACGCTCAGGTACTCCGGCACCCCGCCCTGGCATCAAGGGTTTCAGCACTTCCTCGACCCAACCTTCAAGCTTAAATTTTTCTGTTTCTCCATTCTTTCATCAGTATTTGGTATGTTTCAGCAATTTGCGTGAATATTTAAAGATTAATATCGGCCCTGTCCGTCAGTAAACTGATATGGCCATGAAATTGAGCAGACACCGGTCTTCCCAAGAAACCAATGGGTCAGGGTTTGATAGCACCATGACTTTTGGCACTGTGGAGTCTGTTCAGCTTTCGCAGTTTCCTGCCCCACCTTCCGAAGTTCCCGTCACTCCGATTCAGTCGACTTTCGGCACATCCTCTCCCTCCAGAAGCAATTTCACCATCAGCCCACCTGCCACGCCGACGCGCCCACAGGGCACCCCGGTTCATTTTGGTCTACTTTCTTCTACCACTCCTTTAATACCTCAGAGGAAACGATTCACAAGCACTGACCGAGGTTCTGCATCAACTAGCCAAGGCACTCCGGGAGGGCGAGCTGAGCATGAATATGCGTGTTCGTCTCCCCCACCAACTGCACCCCATTGCGCCCCCAATGATGGTACTCAGAGAAGAGAGGGTTCACCGCCGCCTCCACCCTACTTCCCTTCTCCGCGTGCGCGTGCAGTCTCCCCTCACGACTGGCACGAGGGTGCTTCCAGCATCGACGTTGACGCCACTGAAGACCGGTTACTTTCCACATCATTCATAACTTCGCTACTGTCATCTACAGAGACTGCTTCCGAGAAGAGCGTACCTTATTCGTTAACCTCTACACCAGGACATTCCAATGGAACGAATAGGACGAGCCTTTCAGCGTTCAGTGGGATGAGTGCTTCCTCAGAAGTGACATATCCACCTCCGTCACGAAATATGACTTCACCGTCTCCCGCTTATCACCGTTACCCACCGCATGCCCCAACTATAACCCAATGGGGTACACGTACCCAGGGTAGGCGTCCACCACCCACAGCGTATATTCCAGTGGAGGGAGATGGTGGTGGGATAACTACTATATCAAGTCGTACGTCCGGCGACTCTGCGACTCTCCTTTCTCCAGGCGACAACGCTCCTAGTTCCATTATCAGGACTACGAGCATTACACGGGCTTCCGATGTGCGCGAAGCATCTATTGTAGGTGTTGTACAGGCAAAGTTGCACGACATTTCTAGCACGGGACTACATAACCCGACCGTTGTCGATTTGGACTCCAGGAGCGAGGTCCCCAGACGGTCCCCAGAAAATACCATTGATGCGGAGAAGTTGGGGGTTGCCGACTATTATGTTGGTTCGTCCTCGATGTTGTATAGCACTGCTGCGTCATCGACGGCCACGCAGAGCCGTCCCCTTCGCAACAGTCCTCGTCATGAAACGCGCCAGTCGATGCATTCGACCAAGACCTCCAGGAGCCATATCCCTTCTTCTATGTCATCACCGAAATCAATCAGGCAGGCCTTCAGGTCGTTATGGCCTAAACCTTTACCGCCTGTACCCATGATACCTCAAGCGATGGCGTCGAGGAGAGCGGAGGCTGAAATGCCCTTGCCCGAACTCGTTAAACGTGCGGATACGTTGTCTCATATGCTGGACAAAGGTCACCATCCACATAGAAGCTTAAATTCGTATGCGACGGATGGAGAAAGATCCGAGTTGAAAAGAAAGGGAACAGAATCTACCGCGACATTCGCTGGTATAAGTGCACCGGCGGGAAATGTTGACCTTACCTCTCATACGACTGGTTTATGGCATTCTGCTCACGATCGTAGACGTCAGCGGACGGACGGAACCTCGGAAGACTCTTTGATCAGACCCTCTACGCCAACCAAACAACCCTCATCGACAAAGAAGAAGGCCCTTCTTGCCATTGGCGTGTGTGCTTCCATCGCAGTGATAGTGGGCGTTACTGTAGGTCTCACTACGAAGCGTAAAGCGAGCAAGACGCCTATCTGCTCTGGGAATTTTACAGGCTCTGCTTGCAGTCTCGGTAAGTCACCACGTCAGGCTACCAGTCCGAGCAATCCTTTGAATAGTCGCACTAGATGCAACCTGCATATGCACATCGTCTCTGTCTGGCCAATGCAACGGTCTGGCGCATAGTCTTGTTTCGCTTATACCGACGGTCAATAACCTATTTGACATGAATTACACCGCTACCATTCTAGCAACTGGGATTTGGCAAGCGCAGGGAGCTCCGATAGGGAACAATTGTGCTGCCCAATCTATTTTAGTTGACGTTGCCCCCACCCTCGATTCAGGCAAGTGGCCTAACCGGACAGATTGGGCTCAGGCAGCACTTCTATGGAATCTAGTGCAATCACAAGATCTTACTGCTGTAGCCAAAATGAGAGCATTCGTTGTCAACGCAGCATGGGGGAAACTAGGTGATGGTGATGGTCCCGCTTCAGACACGTCTTCTGCATTTTCAATAACATCGTCGGGCTTTGTGTTCAATTTTGCCGCACAAACGGTAACTCAACCCAACGCAACTTTCTTAGACAACGGACAGCCTACTAGCGTTCAGATCGCGCAAGCGGGGAGCACGGCACGGTCTACTTTGGATCGGATGTATAGCTATGCTCTCGGTGAGTATTTTTCTTCAATTCACTAGTACTTTCTGGCTTATACCACCCGGCCAGCTTCGTCTACCCAACGACAACATGCTTTGGCCACGTATTGGCGCACAATTCTCCAACAGGATCCCTCAGATCTGCCAGTTTTCATGTCGGCGATCAGTGCATCCCCAATCCTTGTACCATTTGACGCTACATCGTCTAAAGTGGCGAGCTTGTTGACAACTTCCACGAACGCACCTTTCCCTCCTCCCCTGGCGTGTTACCCGGGGTTAAATTCAACCCAGATTCACCAGGTGAATGCGATCGAAACCTCAGTATTTGGACTGCCATCGGTGTCCGCAGCTATCCAGTTCGACACTTCGTGTTACGCAGATCGTCCCCTTTACGGGGTACTCGACATCTTGCGACTGCGACTCCCGTTCATCGATTCGCGGACCGGCGTGGCAAAGCAAGCAGCCGTTCTTACTCGTGATGTTGGATGTCGAGCAGTCGTGTATAGCGGTGAAATATTGAGTGCTTTTCCAAACGTTTCCGACACACCAAACACTTCAGCGACACAAACTGACCCTCGGCAGTATGGAACTCTGAACAATCTTAATCACGTTATTCTAAATTATATTTCTTCCATCCCGGACATCAATGTCGCCACCGCTCTTGTCAAATTCGTTCTATCTTCCCCCGCCGTCCCTCCTACCAATATTAGCACACTCTTGCAGTCTGTTTCTTCTATACCAGTCCTGGAAGTTGGAATATTTGGCACCATCATCCCCTCCGACATATCTTCGTCAGTGTCATCTTTGACGACCCCTTCAGGCGCTCTCTTCTTTGGATCTGACCAGGCTACCCTTTTTCGTAATTGGACCATCACGGGGACAGGAACCTCGGTGGCCTGGACAGAATTTGCTTCATCCGCAGAGGTTGTACGTGACAATTCCTACGATAACACTGTTTTCAATGACGTGTGGAATGCTGTATCAACGTTCCTTCATACGAACAACCCAGGCGTCACGGTCGGCGTTAGTAATATTACCCAGGCTTTTCAAGACACGAACAGTTTCAGCCCTTGACTGTTCTTCTATTCTATCTATATTATACAATATATATTCTTCAGACCGACCTCAATATTGTCTAGACCGACCTATTGTATATACATGTAATTGTTTTTATATACTCATTCGAGTTGCCAGTGGAAGGCTGTTCATTACAAATAGACTGCAACACTACTACCCCGCCCACTGGCAAGTCTTTGCTAGGAGAATGCCCAGAATTTCTTCACACCAAACTCACGACTCTGCTTTCACTCCACTACCCGCCAATGGTGCTCATCCCAACGTTCTCAAGAGGAACCAAGTACCTCCTTCACTTTGTTCCTCGACGAAGCTCACTTGTTTGGTTTTAGGCATGTCATCAGTGTCGCAGGCGTAAATTAGTGAGTTCCTGGCTGTCACTTCGTCTGTCGAGATGCTAACCATTGTCGCAGAAATGGTGCCGTCTTTTTCACCTGCGTTTGCCTAACAACTCTCCAATCATATCCACCAACAGCGACGCTAAACGCCCATGTTCAACCTGTACCCGCTCACATGCCCATGCTGTTGCTCATGCTCCCTCTGGAACGTCAGTCCCCCCTCACCCTGAATGCACCTTTGATGATGGTGAGTAAACTCTTTCTTTCTGAGTCACGGTTTCTCATTCATGCATTCAGTGGCAGAAAATCCTGTCGCGACGATCGAGGGACCCAAAACCCGTTATGAGAAGCTGGAGAATCGAATAAGTCCGTTTATATCAGGCGTATGTTGTTCACGGGGCTAATTTAGCGAGGGGTAGATGAGCTCGAAGCACTTTTACTTCAGAAAGAGAAAACGACGGATCACTTAGGATCTCCTGGAGTATCCGAACTTTTCAACGGCTCTTCTCATTCGATGGACCACCGCTTCTCACAGTTATCGCCCGGCGGTGTTACAGAAGACCTTCAAGCATTTTCATCGCTGGCCTCTGACAGTCCCAATGACTTGCCTATCCCTGTTTTACAGTCCAGACATACGTCCGAAATAGTCACGGGAGCGGAATCTCCAGAAAACCATTACATGACACCCGACAAGGCAACTCCTGGACTTGCCATCATGTGGCCGAATTGGCCACCGCATCTACCACGTCCCGATTTGCTACGCCATTTGTGAGTCTCCTTTGATCCTGTTCAAAGCCACCGTTCCCACGCGTATAACCCTCGTAGAGTTGAAGTGTTTTTCGTCTTCCACCCTAATGCAAGCCGCTTGTTACATCCATCGAGCTTTATGACTTCGCTTTCACTTCCTCCCACGCATCCTAAATTTCCAGCCGTCCCTATCCTCCACGCTATTTGTGCTATGGGGAGCTTATACACTGCAGCGGTCACTTCGCCGCCTTTACCAGACTTTGCTAAAGTGGACCCAGGTATGGTCGTATCAATGGTCGCTGTCTAGCTCCTATCTGATTATGGCGCCAAGACGAACTTTTCTCGCATAAAAATAGAATAAGAGAAAGACGTCCAGACTCTTTTGCAGAGGAGCAGGCTAAATGTGCCAAGCAGACGGCAGAACAATGCGAAATATTGGGACAGGATCTCTTTCAAGTCTTCCAAGGTGAGCAGTCATTCTCTCAGGCGCTTAGAACCTTAGTGACAAACCCTATCTTTTGAGCCCACATAATTCTTACTTGGTTTTACTGGTATCACTCGAAGTATGTATAGAATTTCTATCACGGTGAACTTATTCCTAATGTTTTCATTAGATGGGTTGAAGTAGGTGACAGAAAGGCTTTGTACCGCCAGTTGCTCTAGCTGACAATTCATGTAAGGTTTATCTCTCATCCGCCCACTCGTTGCGAGTAGCTGTACCCCTCGGCCTCAACATATGCCCGCCTTTCTCCGCCATCACGTCCCCTGTCAGACCGGCGTCACTTTTGGCCCCTGCACGTACGGTGATCGAGGATGAGACCCGAAGGAATGCGTTTTGGTTAGCGTATGCGGTGGAACGACAACATGCATGTGCGAACGGTTGGGCGCTTAGTCTCGACGATCAGGATATTCCGCAGCTACTTCCAGTTCGAGGGGATCAGTTCGAACAAGGGGCAAGTCAATAAGGCTATGATAGAACGGAATTGTAAAGTTACCCCGGCTGACATTACCTTTTTAGATACTCGTTAGCCCTAGTGAACGGCAATGGGCCCAGAGCAGTGATCTCCTACTCGTCCATCCGCAAGAGCAGACAGATCCGTTCATTCTTTACGTCAAAGGGACCATCTTGATCTCGCGGGTCAAGAATTTCAACGTTCGATTCCGAGCCAGACATTTCGCCGGAGATGCATCTGTGGCCCCATTGAAGACTGTCCCTAATACCGATGTTACGTCAGAGCCCGTGGACCCACGAAGATCGCAAGCGTTCATTGAGATTGATCATGTGGCTTCGTCGTTTAGGGCGTCCTTTCCCAACCACTTGAAAAATCCCATTACTGACAATGTCGTGGATCCGCACCTATACACTGCTACCTTGATGCCACATGTGTACGTCCCCTTGAATGTTAACTACAAATAGATGTGGCCGGCTGATTCCTTCCCGCACCAGTGCCACCATTATCTTACATGATCCTCATGCAGACGTTCGCCAGTCGGGCTGTATATCAGCCCTCAAAATTCTCACGTCAGCACGTTCTATTCTAGACCTCATATATGACGTGTGGTCTACCAGTTATGACATATCACTGTTGGATTCGTTCTGCACGGTACGATATTGTCCAGTTCAGCTTATCTTCCTTGCTGAAGGTAGAATCTAGTTTTCCTGGTTCATTGGTGGCCGAGTTCTTCTGCGGTTTCTTGAGGCAGCTGTGAATAACAATAGTCAAGAACAAATAGCGACTCTTACAGCTGAACTCAACTTTGTTCAGTAAGTCACATCAGCCGCTCAGAGTGTCTCAACTAAATTAAGCAAATCAGGCTCGCTATTGCCAAAGTTGGGGAACGCATACCGCTTGCCTGTGAGTGTTATTCTATCTCAGCCTTGTCACGGTTATAACACCCTAGAAAGATCGATATGCTAAGATGCTGGATGATCTCATCGTTAAACGTGGTGCGTCAATGGATATGGTCAGTCTGTCAGCCAGGATGGCAAGCAGCATGGATTCGTTTATCACACAAAGTTGTGGTACTGTAGTATAGGCTTGCATTATTGTTGTACTATTGTATACTTATTTTGATTTCATGTTGATATTATCGCTGATAAACCGAGCTGAGATCTAACGACACATAAATACGGTAGTAAAATAAGACTCGTCGTGGCTATAGCACTAGCTCGTCACTGTGTATTTATTGTACCATGAAAGTCGCTTTCCTTGGCCCAGTTGGGACATTCACTCATCAGGTACGCTCAAATCATGAGTTTAAAGTACTCTCACCAACGAGTGACAGGCTGCATATAATAGATTTGGTTCGTCTGTCGAATATTGCGAATGCCGAACTGTAAAAGGTTTGTGGTCACGATTAAAGAAATGATCTACTGATCTTTCCTTCTTTTCAGATGTCTTTAACGCCCTCTCCTTTGCTACATCGCTGGCTGTGATACCACAGGAAAATTCACTCTATGGAAACGTGACTGAAACCTATGATCTCCTTCGATCATCAGAAGTTGGACAGTCAAAATTTGTTGTCGGAGAGGTGATTTTGCCAGTGCAGCATTGTCTTCTAGTTGGCCAAGGCATCCAACTCCAACAAATAAAGAGAATACTCAGTCATGAGCAGGTGAGATTGAAATTTCTGAAAAAGTATATGATTACAATTTACAACAATCATATCTAGGCTTTGGGCCAATGTGGTCAATTCATATCAAAATACCTTCCTTATGCCAATTTGATCAAAACGGCGTCGACGGCGGCAGCGGCCCAAGCCATCTTATCGGATCCCGAGCCTGCTGAGTGTGCAGCCATATGCTCTAATCTTTGCGCCACCCTGTTTGATGGCTTGGAAGTTTTGTTTGAAGGAATACAAGATGAAAAAGGTTCGTGTGGCTTCTTGTTCTGCCTTCCCTCAATCGACATTGACTTGTGCACTTTGTCAGTCAATTGTACTCGATTTTATATCCTTGCAGCCAACCGTGATATCAATATCTCACCACCGGTTGAAGGGATGCGGAGACGTGCTCTTGTCCGCATCTCTTGCAATCCACCAGCAACAACTTCGAAAGACAGTCCTTCTGGAAATGTCGCTCAGCTCCTTGCAGCTCTAGGCTTGTTTGTGACGCGTATGGATCGCAGGCCGTCTTTCCATCCTGCGCCCTTTCATGACGTGTATTTAGTCGAACTGGAAGAAGGAAATGAAACTGGGAGCGTCGTTAAAAATGACGACTCATGGGTAAAAGAAGTTGAAGTAGGAATACAACATGTCATCGAAATTGGCGCCCAAGCACAATTTCTAGGATCCTGGTGACTAATATTTACAAGAAGATACTCTCCTGATAGATCCTTGTGGTACACAATATAACGACCGACTTATCTTGCAAAGGCTCCGATATCAATCAAGTCATAAACGGTCGTGAGGTCAGATGTAGTGTTTGCTTGCTATTGAGGCACATCGACCGTCTGCTTGATGAGGACAATAGCTGCCTCATGGCGGGGAACAATACTACAGTTGAATGGCTTAGGACGACTACGAAAATTATATAGTCAGTATGACTGTCGCAGTGGCGATTGAGGCGTACCTGAGCATTGATGAAGTGTATTCAATGACGGGCTCTATGGGCAGGCCATTGTCATCCAGCGCCTTGCGGAAGTCGTACACAGAAAGCAGCGACGCCGCAGCTATCCAAACCATTTCAAAGGCCATCCAACGACCAGGGCAAATACGTCGTCCGAAACCAAATGCAGCATCGGGAATATTATTGAGACCGGCTACAGCATTTTTTCCCGCCGCATCTGCAAATCGTTCGGGTTTGAATAAATGCGCATCGGGATAAGACTTCTCGTCATGAAGGATGGCCCTGTCAGGACGTAAGCGGATGCCAAAAAATGTTAATTGTCAATGGCGAACGTACCATACATTCGGCATAACAGTTGTGCCTTTAGGAATGCGAAAACCTCGGTATTCGTCGTCTTGGGTAACGGTACGAGATAGGGACAAAGGAGTGACCGGATTAAGACGTAAACATTCCCAGACGATCCAATCAATGTAAGGCAGAGATTCCCTGTCGGTAAAAAGCGGTAAGCGGTTCGCACCCACGACGCGGTCTAAATCATCATGGGCTTTCCTCTGGACTTCTGGGTGGACTACCATAGATAATATAAAAGATATCATCACCGAAACGGTCTTACAAACCTTGTGAGCGATAATCTCTGTCAGTAGTAGGCTGTTCACCGCACCGTATCAGCTCCAGCTGTTGATGAAAGATGTTCGGTAAAACGTATATGTATGACTGGCAATGAGTTTACCTGCATAAGCAATTGCGGCAACATTCTTGATAAGTTGTTCGTCTTCTGGATCCATAGTCAACTGAGACCAGCTTTCCAGTTCTGTTGTTGCAAAGCATGGTACGGCCGTGCCCTGGGCCTTTGCCAATCGTGAGCAGAACGGACAAACAGCCAAGAAGAATGACATCACTATTTTTTGCTTGACCACCGAGAAGGGAGAATCAACCATTTTGCGAGTCGTCCTTCGCCACGCGTTAGCTTTCCTTTTGAAAGCTGCACCAGGAACCCAAGCTGGAATGTGTCTCACTACATCGAAATAGCTGGTTAGCTATGATTGTTGCACTGAAAAAGGGAAATGTCTTTTTGCGAACAGAAAGGAAAGTAGTCGACCAAATATGTTCCAAAGATGCCAGCCTCTCCCAGGCTACGGAGTGCCTGGCCAAATTTAATGTCAGCACACCATGACGCCTGAGGTACGCGGTCGATACCTCATCCGCAATTGCGACAAGATGGTCCCCTCCTTCAGCTACTTGGTGTCCGTACGATATTTGGAGGACGATTGCGGCGGCATCTCTGTTGAGTGAACCCTCAGCAAATGGATATGATACGTGAACAAATACACCAAACCTTCGTATGTGATGGTAATAGTTT
This sequence comes from Hygrophorus pudorinus, assembly GCA_003314045.1. Classification (NCBI taxonomy): domain Eukaryota; kingdom Fungi; phylum Basidiomycota; class Agaricomycetes; order Agaricales; family Hygrophoraceae; genus Hygrophorus; species Hygrophorus pudorinus. The sequence goes on along the minus strand of QLPF01005407.1, from coordinate 6,126 downwards.
TCTGGGCTTTGCAAAAAGCTACGCAACGTCGTGTGAGTCTCCTTAAGAAGAATAGGTCGGTAGGCCGGGATCGTTTTGGGCTGGAAATATTGGTGGAATAATGTCCTATGTTTCTTCCACCAAGGTCCACATGGCATCTAGATTAGCAAGACTGATAGTAAAGGCGCGATTTAAAAACCACCAGAGACCAATGATGTAATGCGCACTGTGGAGAACAGCCAATCCCAACCCATTCTGGAAAAAGAGGGTTAGGACGACAGATGAACATATCGTATGAGACGCACAATTTAACAATCATAGTTCTTACAGGTCTGGAGGAATAATTGTAGCTTCTGTTTTCAAGAAGATCGTGGACAGCTTCCGCAGAGTTCAACACAAGAATTGGATTGCCGTAGACATATATGTATATCACGTCTCCTGTAATGCCGTCAGCGTCTAAGAGAATGTAAAATCTAAGATAAGTATGTACCGTACAGATCCCTCCATTTTGCATAAGTAAGCCATGGATGAGTGCTAGGCAACTTGACACGGCCAAACCAATTTGTTGTAGGCCCCGGTGGGAATGGCAAGCGATGAGGTTTGGGAAAAGAGTTGATAATAAAAGAGAGAGATAATGCAACGGCGGTACAGACTGTCACTGTGAGTAGTAGGACACCCATATGAAGCTTACAAATTAAATTCACCTCATGAACTTGAATCCACTCGTCAATCCATCGTCTCTCAGGTTCGTACCAGTTTTTATTTCTTAAACCAAGTTTTATATTCTAAAAACTTATTGAAGAGACATTATACATCCCCAGTTTCACCAGAACAATTTCACTGCAGAGACATACGTCAAGAATGATCTAGGTATCAAACTCGACAAAGGTGCCAGTCTTTTTTATTTTCTCTTCTTTTTCCAGATCACCAACGATCCATCTAGACGACCAAATATGCCGTCTCTCTCTTACGTCTGCCGGGTGTCCTCTCGGCCCTCTACACTGTCCTTTGAGACACACAAATCCATCACCCCAGAATTTTCAACCCCCCAAACAGCTACCAACTCATCCCCGCGAGCGAGAACGACTAGCCACCGTATGCAAACATTGGTTACGTGGCTTGTGTAAGAAGGGAGATGCTTGCGAATTTTTGCACGAGTACAACTTGAGGCGCATGCCAGAGTGCTGGTGGTTCGCTAAATATGGTTATTGCTCTGCAGGTGATGAGTGCCTGTATGCACATCCGAAAGAGCGTCGGATAGAATGTCCCGATTATAAACGAGGTTTTTGCCAACTTGGTGAGCATCCTCCCACATTTTCTTGTAAGCTTTTGGCCTGAACTAATGTCGCTTCAGGACCATCCTGCCCACGAAAACATGTTCGTCGGGTTGCTTGCCAATTATACTTGACTGGTTTCTGTCCCTTAGGCTCAGACTGTCCACGAGGACAGTAGGTGCTTCTCATAATATCTGAAAACGCTTATTTATCCTTTGTCCCGTAGCCTCAAGCCCGGTTTGCCTGTGCCCAATGATTACGATCCTCCATCTCCGTCATCCACTCGTGATCTGGGCCCACCACCACCAGGATACGGAAGATACGCAGATTATGATCGTGGTTCCGGTACGGCTCACGTTCCGTCAAGCACAGGAACGCCAGGCCCTCCACGAAGGAACTTGGATGATGTACTCTGCTTCAAGGTCAGCGAATTCGTCTGAGAGAAGTTATTGTTGTGACTGAAGCTTCCTTGGTCCCGCAGTGTGGAGAGAAGGGGCACTATGCCAATCACTGTCGGAATCGAAACGTTCCTGGAAACCGTGGAGGCACCGAGCGATTGAGAAGGTTTGGAGGCAGCGGGGAAGATTAGATGAAAAGATGGTTACATGTATAGACTTGAAACACATCGCGTATGGGGTATTGACACCTGTTACAGTAATTATTAACGCCACAAGAGAGGCTATTCATTACGTCCCAGTCGCTGAGTATGCAGTTGCGGCCGTGGCACTCTTGACACCAGCACTCACCCACTCGTCTTCGACACTTCAGATCTTCACATCCTATGCCTAAAACTCTTAGCTCCAGTTCGAATCGACCAGCGCTTCGCAGAAACCAGGTAATCACTACCATTCAGTCTGATCAAATATAGTCACAGCTAAACTTGTGTATCGATAGGCTTGTCGCTCTTGTCGTAAGAGAAAACTCGTGGGTATCTCAGGCGTCTTATTCCGTCCTACACAGTCCGTATGACATTATATTGCAGAAATGCGACGCAGCTCGTCCGCACTGTGGCACATGCGTGAAGTGAGCTTCGCATTTTTACCACTGATTGGCCAATTTGAGACTTGAGTTAATGTAGGCAATGGCAAGCACTAGTCAGCGTTCCGGCCCCTGTCGGCTATGCGTAAGTCGATTGTATTGTTGTAATCGTTTGCCTCGATATCATCAACTTCCCCAAAGCCATCCGAGCGAGCCACAATGCTCTTATGATCCAGTAGAGGGTCTAACCCTTGCCCCGGAGACAGATGCGGTAGAGAAAATCAAACTTCTTGAAGAGCAAATATGTGCGTGGCTTCTGACTTCGCGTCACCATCGAACGATCTCGTCTGACTCGGGAGATAGCGCAACTGAAAAACAAACTGTTCGAACAACAGAACGTATCTTCGCGTTCCGTTTCTCCAAGTCGTCTCCCTCCACATCACGCTAGCCGTCTTTCTGTGTCTTCGTCGCCTCCAGCTCCCGATGACCAAGGAACCAGCATATCATTACCACATGCCTCATTGGATATGATGAATATTACCTTGATAACATCAGAGAGTCCCGAATCACGATTTCGCAGTGAAAGTGGGAGTCCAGAATTACGAACGGTCCTTGCGAAAGAACCGGAACCTTTCATGGATTTGCTCTATTCGGGCTGGAATCCAGATTTGCCAGATCCGCCTCTCCTCAACCACTTGTGAGTCGTTGAGCTCTCACACTAATTCTAGGATCTTTGACGTAGTATTTTAGCATAGACATTTTCTTTAGATGTGACCCCTGCGGTTCACGCGTCTTGCACCGCCCATCCTTTCTCGCTTCTATGCATTTGCCTCCCAGAGACGCAGGCTTCCCTCATTCCGCCATATTGCATGCCATAGTACAGCTTCATCATCTTCCTATTTCTGCTTATATTGAATATCCTTCTTTAGTGCGCGTCAGCCTCGCGTTGGTCGTCGCAGAATGTGACAACACTGGCTGATGGTACACGTCGGGATCAATTCGCGGAGTTTCATGCGAGCAAGACCCGCCATTACATTGATAAGACCATGGTCAGCGGACAGGATATATTCTCAGTAATGCAAGCTTGCATATTGCTGTCGTGGTACTTTTATCAAGAAGGCCGTTGGGTTGAGGTCTGGATATTTGCCGGTTTCCAAACTCGCGTTGCTGTGCCACTCCGGCTGAACTATCCTGGTACGTTTTCAACCCATGGAAACAATTCGCCAGGGGCGTATCTTGCACCCCCGAAAGATTTCCATGATTTGGAGTCAAGGCGGAGAACCTGGTGGATGACTATTGTGTTTGATCGTATCGCCTCTGTAGGGGGTTGGATTCATGGGGTGGACGAAAGAGACATCGGGACTGAATTTCCGTTGCGAAACGAGGACTTTGAATCCGCAGTGAGTGACAGAAACAATCATAGATCACTCCATCTTTTTATTGACTTGGCTGGCCGTAGGTGCATATAGCTAGCAATCCTCAGGACCTAGCCACGGCCGATATTTTTACTCGGCACCCGCCTCAGTATACGGACCCTTTCATACTACTTATCAAGGCCGTTATGTTATTCGGGAAAGTGACAGATTATAACGTGCGGAACAATTTGCGCGCACCTACTGCACCTAGCAAGAATCAAAATCCGTTCTTTTTGCCTGGATTTAAAGAACTCGATACGCTGGTGTGTTCGGAATTCTTCGACAGTCTGCCCCAGATATACCGGAACAATTCGGGAATCAATGATGGAGCCGAAGGCAGCATACTCGACACTGATTTATATATGGTCCATATCATACCTCACGCGTATGTGTAGTTCGCTGCACACGACGTTTGCTCATCTGGTTCTATATTTAGGGCTACCATCACGCTTCATAATCCATACCTGGATTTCAATGACCTTCAATGTGTGTCTACTGCTCGTTGTGTCAACTCTGCACGATGCATATTGGGGGCGTACTATATGTTGTCTGCGACCTCGCTCGATATTTCCCGATTACACCCATTCGTCACGGTTTGCAACACTAGATTTCTAATAAAATAATCAGTCCCCTAATCTCTCCCCTTAGATCTGTTGGTATCTAGCAGCTGTTGTCCAAGTGCAATTGTGCAAATATTTCATTGAGATTGGAGATGCCGAAAGGGAGTCGACGGTTTGGGGCGAAATCAACGTACTCCGGTTTGTGTCTCTTTCTCCGGTGCGTTTTGTGGGCAGAAGCTAATAGCTGTTCATGTAGATTTGCTTTGTTGGAATACGGGCATCGGTCACCTATTGGAAGTAAGCCCATTTAACGTGGCTACCATGAATTTCTTGAAAATTGATAACGGACATAGCTCGACAAGAAATGCTTCTTCAGGGTCTTATGAGAGAGATCGTGCGCATGACGGCACATCAGCAACCGCTAGAAGTTGGAGTACCTCTATTTCCCTTTTCGCACGCAGGTGTGTTCGGCAAGGAGGCTTCGCAAAAAGCCGCGTTGGACGGTATAATGGCCCCCTTGCCCGCCTTCAAGGCCCAGCCGATGCCGTCGCCTCCGTTTATGAACGGCTCGGTAGCCTCTTCGATTGCTTCCAAGGGGGCGCGACCCGTTTCCTCGTCGGGGTGGTCGATTCATGACGCCGTTACTCCACCCGATGCCTAGAAACGGCATATACATTTTATTATTCCGCCCCTTGTATAACATTGTACGGTTGCTTAGGTCATATTGTATGATACCTTGTTCAAGTTTGCATCCCGTAGAGGAACCGTACTGACAGTAACCATGGTCAACGATAACTAGATACTACGATTGACTGCTCTTCCTCTCCGCCTCCACAATTGCATCAAAGCGTGCTTGCTCATTTACACGATCATTAGTAGTAGTGTCCTTCATTTCGTTTACATGTGGGTTCGGTATGATGGATCGCTCATGCTTTTGTCGGAGGGCATCCCATGAAGAATTTTGGCCTGCTGTGCGAGCGTTGGCCGCACGAATCTGGTCCCAACGGGGCAATGGTGCATTTGATGGTGCCTGGGCTTTTGCCATAGCTGTTGTGGTGGTCTGAAGAACAGCAACAGCAACAGACAATGGGGCACATACTTGATCGACGCTGGTCTCTAACCTGGTTCTGTGATTGAATCTCCCAGTCCCCATCTCGCACCACGTCAATTCCGCATGACTCGGTGTCGTTTGTACTTGCCCCGTGCCGTGCATCGGGTAATATGAAACCAAGAGGTTTGACTCCACCTGTCCTTGTGTTCACATTTTCCAGTGCTCGCATAAAGCCCTCGGGATTGTCCAGGGACTGGGTGAAAATCAAATGTGCCCGAGCCCTTCTAAATTGTCCGTAAATTATGCCCACGAAACCCAATAATCCCGTCACTATCGATGTTCGTGCAACTGTCCACGGGGGTCTCTTGAATCGTCCATATGCGGCTGCTGCAGACGTAGTTGTGAACGCACAGGCGACCTATAAAAGCAATCAATCTCAAAAAAATGGTCCCTTCTCATGGCACGAACCGGCCAGTACCGATGGTAGCCGGGTAAGAAACTGACAGCCAAGTCATAGTCATGGCGACTCAAAGTGCCATTTTCGAGTTCGGGCGATAAGAGTTGCTCAGCCTTAGATTTTGAGGAGAAGGTAAAGTCAAGCCATGCACTCATGACGGGTTTCTAGGGGGTTCGGTGTTAATAAAATATATATCCGAACTCAGAAAGTTGCGCATTTTTACCGTGACTTAGAATTTGCGTAGCCGTCTACAGCTAGCGCACTCCACATGAACCAAGCCCCGCTCGATGTCATTTATTATCCAAAACCACTACCAGAACCCGCCAGGGACGAGAAACTACCGTGTCCCCCACCCTCAGACCCAACAGATCCACCATCACCACCTCCCAAAGTAGTCTCTGATTTAGGCTCG
>QLPF01005393.1:0-11799 GCA_003314045.1 Hygrophorus pudorinus | reverse complement strand
ATGGTAATAAATACATTACTTACCTTCATTGGCCCACAGTTACCACTGTCTCAAGCGGTTGGTGGTGTCTTGAGGTGGGTGGCTGAGTTCGAATTCGGTGGCTGAGGCCAAGTGTGTGTGAAAACAAACACACCTGTGGGCTGAACAAATTGCAAAACTCACCTGGCAGCCTGGCAAATTGCATAATAGATAATATTATGAGTAAAATAGTATGTACTGTAAGTACTGGCTTAGCCATCAGCTGCCGGCTATACCTAGAGGACCAGTCGCAGCTGCAGTCAGTGCCCAGCTGCCAGCCAGCCGGGCATCAACTGGCTTATTTTCGGCTCGACTGCTGGCTTCAAGCTGCTGGCAGCTACAGCCGGACCAACACTACTTGCACAACCCTACGATGGAGGGGTATGGGGCCACATTTTTGCATGCTGCTCACTGCCAGAAATTTGAACATATCTGTTGGGAATGAATAACAATTATTGAGGTAGTACAGGCTGTTTGGGGATCATCTGGACTTACAGAACCACGTACAAACAAGAGAAGCAAGTGTCAAAGCCTGGAATGCATAGACATGTTGTTTTGATGCAGATGTGGTTGGCCAACTCGGAGGAAGGCTTGTGAGGATGATGGAGAACAGGGCACCGATGAGAAGAAAGTAAGAAGAGAATACACCCAAGGTGAAGAGCTCTGAGCAATTCATGTTATCCCAGTCGTCCCAATTGGGATTACTGAAGAAGACTGGCTCTCAAGCTTCAGGCTATGGTTCAAACTGGTTCAAACTGTTCTAGTATATGGACAACATACTAAAGAATATGTCTGAACAGTTTCAGACCATTTGGTTTCACCCTCCAATTGCTGGAGCTCCTGAACTGGGGGAAATAGCCCAATTAGGCCGAAAATGTCATTTTTAAATAAAATAGAATAGGGCCTTTTGATGTGGCCAACATCCAGCTAATATGTTCGGACTTACAGATCGAAATTTTCAAGGGAAACCATGCAGAATTGAGTGAGTTACAATAGTTTTGTTGTATCACTCAAATTTGACATGTGACACCCTGTGAAAAGGGCATGTGCAAACAACACTGTAAAAATGTGTCGCCCTGTGCAAAAGTTTTTGCAGCTCTATTATAAATTTCAACATAGGGTGCACCTGGGGCCCCAGGTCTATAACAGTTCTTTGCATGCATTCAAATATTACATTGGGGCATACTTACTGTCTATTGGGATTCCACTTCAATACACGTGTCATAGTTGTGTTGTATATATACCAATGTTCATATTTTCCTGCTCCCTCAGTTGTTCCATTACACGACTGAGGTGAGTTTTCTATCCCCTGCACTCTTATTGATTATCTATTACTTATCATGTCCCTGGCATACATTCTAGGTACTTGATATATATACACAGTCATTCCATTACGTGACTGAGCATACATTCTAGATTCTAACAGGTTACGAGCCCCAGACCCTGCGCTCAGCACAACTGAGATCCTCAACCCAGACTCTAGACATTAATTCACGACTCACCTATTTGTATATCGAATGGAGCACACCCTTAAACCTTCACACTCTTTTTATAACACTAAACCTGACACATATATGCCTTCCTCTAGTGCTGGTAATGGTTCTGACCTCAATGTAGGAAAGGGCCAAGAAATAGCCACTACAAAGGAGACTACACCGCCATCTATTGCGGTTGCCAACAACATTCCTGTGTCACTTGCTGAAATAGAGCACTTGGACAAGTCCAAGACAAGTCCAAGAACAACTGGACACATTGGAAACATGTCGTCCTTCAGTGCCTGTGGTATGTTGGTTTATCCAAATACCTCATAAACTCCCTGCCCTGCCCTGACCCTGCTGTGGAACCTTGTGCCCATCGTAACTGGCATATCAACAATGGTGTGGTCATCACATTCTTGGGACTGAAAGCATTGGAGGAAGAACAAGAGTACATTGATGGCAAAGATCTGGCTAGCGACATTTGGACAGCGTTGAAGAACCACCATGAGCAAGAGGGCCTGGCACGAGGATGGCAGGGAAGTGCACGCCCCTAGGGACCACAGCGAGAACACAGGCAGTGTGCACAAGGACGGCAGGGAAGTGCACACCCTGGAGGACGATGACATGGGCAATGTGCATGGCAGGGGGGTGTGTGTCACCCCCAGGGATGCAGGCAAAGGTGTCCCCACCCTTGTAGCCAGCCCCAGCCCCTTGCAAGCCTATACCGGCCACGGTTGACACCCCCACTGCCAGCTGCAAGCCTGCTGTTAGCTGCACCTCTTCCCTGGCTGCCCCTCGCATGCCCACACCGGCCACAGTAAAGACCCTGGCTGCCAGCTGCACCTCTACCCAGGCTGCCCCTTGCAGCCACTGCCAACACCCCCATTGCCAGCCGCAAGTCCACGCCAGCCACTGCTCACAAGTCTATTGTGGCTTCCAGCCTTGTCCCCCACCCCACTGCTAGCTACAAGTCCATGCTGGCTGTCTCTTGCATGTCCACCCCAGCCAATGTTGACACTCCTACCCTGGCCAGCTGGAAGGCTATACCAACCATTTTTGACAAGTCCATGGATACCCCCCTTGATTTACAGGGGGCTTCCCGCACTACAGGGTTTTTTTTCGTGGATGCACATTAGGAAACTTCCCCAACCATGCTGACAAGGAGCCCAAGGTTGATGAAAGTAAGACACCCCTGGGACAAGGGAAGATCCTTTTTTATGCAGATCATCATGAAGGTGTGAAACCATCCATGTCACTCAAACATGAGGTGACCCTGAGGCTGGTGAATGTACTCACAAAGCTAGGAAGAGATTTCTCCCCTGTTAGAAGTAAGTGTTTCAATATTTTTGTGATCTATTACTCATGATTTTGGCAGAGGGAAATAGGTGTGTCTATGTTTGGGATGATGAGGATGATGTCTGGGCAGTTGAGGGCCGGTATAAGACTGCTCTCAAGCAAGATGATCCTGTGGAATGGGAGGAGTGCAATGGGAAATTGGTACTTTAAATTTCAGTGGTGAGATTTGTGTTTCTACATATCAAGTGTTATTTCTGATGTGAGTATGTCAACAGGATAGTGATGATGAGACTTCAACCTCTTCCCCCCCAGCTTTCCCTTCCACAGAGATTGTCAATTTCATCATCAACTCCTATTACTTTTGTTTCGATTTCGACTGTGTCCACTTTTATGTCTTTCAAGGATCAGCTCATCACCCTTCTTCAGATCCTAGTTGATTTGACTAATTGTGCACCTACAGATCTTCAAATTTCATACAAGAAGTACCTTGTGTATCTCAATGCGATTTTGATGGTGGAGAAAATGGTGGCTGCCAAAACTTGGCCAGGTAAAAAACCATCTCTCACTGATATCATTGAATGCTTTATCTCAAAGACGTCCTGGCATGAGTATTACAAGCTATCATTCCCAAAGGTTTCATCGTATCTGGTTATGGTGAAGTGGCTTGAGGGTGATGATGATGCTCCATCTGGATTGGAGGCATGGGGGGTTGAAAAGTCAGTGTATGTGTTCCATGATCTCATTGAGTTTGTCAACAGTGGGGGACAGTTGAAGGATAGTGAGAAGAAGTCAAAGAGAAAGGCTGAGGTTGTGGATGATGATGAAGTTGTGGAAGGGTCAAAGAAGGGGGCTAGTAAAAAGTGGGTCAAAAAGGTTGTGAAAAAAGTGGAGAAGAAATAGGAAGTGGATGATGAATCTCCAAAGTGCCCCAAGAAATGTTGTGTACCACCATAAGTAGATTATGAGACACAACAATTATGTCAAGTTGAAATTTGAATTATGCAGAAATCTGAACTCTATATCATGGTGGCTCATACTCTGGCAGGTAGTGGCAAGTCTTGCCAGGTGCTGGGGTCTATTATTTGCCTGGATAATGATAGGAATGGTCCCTGTGGTATTGGCCTCACCCAATGATAATCCTTTCCCTGGGATATCATTCAGAATATTCAGTGAATTTGTGGATAATCATTTTAGTTCCAGCATTTCCCTTTCCACAGTCTTGGTCATTCTATTTTCACTCACCAAGAACCTTGACTTGCTCAATCTCCATGCCAGACAGTGCAATCCAGTCTATCCTGGAGAAAACAATGTTATTGCATCTGGGTGGATGAAAGCACTTGCTCGTGGATTATTCCAAAACCTGGGCAACACTTCCAATACACTCTTTCAAAAGACTGAGGGCAGGGGTCAGATGACTGAGGATGCAGCTCTAAGTGCTGTAAGTGTAAAACTTGATGCATTGGCCAAGGTATTGGATATTTATCCAGATGACAAAACGGCCAAGATGACCAGGAAACTGAAGTCTGTTTCTCATGATGCTATCAAACCTGTTCACATGATATGTCTTGATGCCATGGAATGTGAAATGATGGACTGTTCTCCACGATCACTACTTCAGGCCACAAAGTGGATTGACATACCTCAAGTTCGATTGGTTAAAGGTACAACTATCCATGAGTATTCATATGTCCTCAGTGGAAAGTGTCCCAAGTGTCAAACCATCTATCATGCAGATCATGAACATGCATTGGTAACTGGAGAGCAAAATCGATGGAACAGAGTATATGTTAACTCTGCCAAGTATCTCAAAGTTGGCAGAAACTTATGGGTGGATCGAATCTTCTCCAAAGCTGTTTTAAACGGAATGTACAGTTTCCATGCTTCTGCTGCTGCTTATGCCGAATTCTGGAGCAACAGCTTTTCTCACAACTCACATCCAGTTACTCGCCATCAGATTTGGCATGCATTTGTTCAAGAATCAGTTTACTATATCTCAATGGCATCATCAATAAATCTAGAACTTCAAGATGGCCTTGCAATTGATGAAGTCACCAAGGAGGCCTTCAATGTTCTGAGTGCACCCAGCCTTACAAGGTAGTAGCTGATATCATTACAGGAGATGATCCTGCTGCACTAGTTGGAGTTGATGAACAAAGAGATGTGCCTGTGCTTGATGGTGAAGGTGCAGAATTAGCTTGTACTTCTTTCCAAAACTTCTCTTCTCCTGGAGAATACCATGCTCCATTGATGTATTCTTTGTTGTTCTTGTCTCCTTCGAATTCTAGGACATGGTTGGGAATGGCCCATTTTGATATCTTTTGTTGGACTTGTGTTGTGCGTGGTGTTCATTTCCACATTCAGGGGGGGGGGCATCTTGTCATTGACATCTTTTCTGTTTTCCAGTCAATATCCGGATTGTGCTTTTTGAGCCATGAATGTCCAAGGATGACCAGTACAGAGAGTTTTGTCACTGCAAAGGTTATTTGTTCTTTGTGTCCTTTACCAGATCTATTTCTTCTCTGATTGATCCATGTATATCTTATGTTCCATCAATATGGTAGATGTGGATGGCTTTCTCTAGTCTTCTTGTTGAGAGTTCAAGCCTCCTGGTGTATCCTTCGTTGATGAATGTTGACGTTGCTCCATAGTCGAGGAGGGCATTGATATTGAGGGCATTGATATTGAAATGTTCTTGCCAATCCAAGGTTTTCAGCCCTATGTTGACTTTTGTTGTAGTCCTTGTGTTGATGTTTATGTTTTGAACATATTTCTTTTCTAGAGTTTTTTCGGTCAATGGTTTTATGAGAGGGAGAAACATATCTTCTTTTGGTTTCTCTGGTAGGGGTTTTGGTTTAGGTGGTGGCGGTAATGGTTCTTGGGGTGGTAAAATTGGTTTTGAAGGTAAAGGTTGTTTCACAGGTCTATAAGGGAATTGTTTGATTAGTTTTCCTCCTTGTGACTTCCTTTTTGACCCTTGATTGCATATGTCACGCACTTCATACTCCATAGTTTCTTCTTCATCATAAGCTTCGTTAGATAGCACTTCATGTACCATTGTTGCTTTTAGTCGCTTTCCTGTAGAAGATCCTCAGCATGTTAGTGCTTGACACTTCAGTTCATCTTCCTCTTCTTTCTCTTCTCGTTCAACTTCTTTTCTTGCTTCTTTTCTTGCTACATTCCCAGTTCTGGTTACATGTATAGATTGATCAGGAACTAGTACAATTCAAGTTTGAGTTGATGAGCCCATAGCTGTAACTATCAACTTAGCTAAAAATCCTTGTTCTTGGTATTGCTATTGTTGTTGCTGTCCTTTGTGCTATTGTCCTGACTTCCGCCCTGGAAGTGTCTCTCCATGTCTTCATACAACATACTCCTGATGTCGATTTTGTTCTTGCAGTCTCATGTGATTTCCACACCTTGGTCTTGTTGATATCCATTGCATTAGGATCTCTTGCATTAGGCGCCCCTGCTGGTATCTCGATGCTATCATAGGCTTTCACTGGATTCTTCCATTGACCCATCATTGGGTCGCATGCGTCTCTGTTTTTAGGGGCCCAAGGGTTTTTATACCCCTGCCTCTATGCATGTGAAGTTTGTTGCAGGTGTCCCACGTCTGGCTTTCTCATCATCGTGCTATTCTTCTCATAGACCCTCCATTGTCAGTCTAGTTTCATGGCCCATTTGTACCAATCAGTGACTCAGATGTGTTTTGGAAGGGAGGAAAGGCTGTAGATCTTGCATCTCAAGCCATCATTCATGTTCTCGTCAAACTTCTTGACAAGAGCGGTGTTGTTGTAGTCTGTCCTTTTGGCATGGACTCGGAACTTGAGAACAAACTTGTTGGCAGTCTTGTTGCCTTGTTTGAGCTGTCCGAGTTTATATCAGGCAGTGCGCTCTGCATCAGGATCTGTGAAGTTCTGTTTCAACTCGTGGATGAAGTTATTGTAGTCTGTGAATGAGTAAGGTTGGAGGGGATTGTTGGGGTTGGCGAAGTGTTTTTTGATCTTCTCGATCATGATATTGGTGTATGGTTGGGCTTTGCCTGTCATATAGGAAAAAGCGAATGTAATCTTCACATTCTCATCGGTGAATTCAGCCCACTTGGCAGAAATGTAAAGAGTGAGTTGCCATATGAAGGTCTCACACTTATCAATTTTTCATCAAAGAGGGTTGGGGGTTGCATCTTCGGCCCTTTTGGCGTTGGTGCATGTACTGCTGCTGGTGATAGTGTGGGTGGTGTGGGTACTGTGACATTTATGATGGGTGCCACTTGTTGTGCCGTTTGCATAACAGTAAGGGTGGCGGTTAGTGTGGTGATGTTGTTGGCCATAGTAGTAAAGGCCTGTTGTATTTGATCTTGATCCATTATCGTTTTGGATGTCTGTGGTATGGTGAAAGTTTCTTTGTTCTGTCTCTAGAAGGTAACCTTACTTGATTGGATACAAGTCCCGGTATTCTTTATCCTTCTCTTCAAGTACTTCTATTACTTGGTGTGAAAACTTGTACACTTCTACTACAATGTTGTGATTGAAGACACTCCTAATTCTCAGCGCAGCATGCACTAGTTTGTCTTTGCCAGTGTGGATTATCTTGCGGTGAGTGTGGATGATGATATGTTGGTGGCAGGTACTTCGTTGGATAGATTTGACTCATCTATCTTTGAGGTATAGGAAGTTGGTGCATTTGTGAAATTTGGGGTCAAGGATGTACATCCACTAGGGATTAGGGTAAAGGGGTTAGCTTGAATCTACTGTTAGGGTGACGTTATAAGGTGTCCCTACAAGTGATAAGAGTGGTGAAAGTTTTAAGGTAGTTTGTAAGAACTGAGGATGAGGTATAAGAAGAGGATGAGAGTGAGTCTTTGAAGTCTGAAGGGTATTTGCTTTAGCGGTAATCCCAAGTAGTGATGCTAAAGTTTGGTTCAGGTCTGGTTGGGGCCCTTTTGGCCAAACCCAGAACCGGACCGTCAGTTCGGTTTGATTTAGAGGCCAAACACAGACTGAACCACTTCCGAACTGTTCAGAACAGTCTGGTTTGGGGTTCAAACTGGGTTCAGGTCTGAACCTGTACTATTTTGTCACTTTGTTGTCACAACAAGTTCTAACCACCACCAGCTAGTATTAAAATATACTAAGAAGAGTGAGACACACTATCAAATAGCCTAGTGCAATTTCTATAGGTGTTTGACCCAATAAATGTACAAGTACCCCCAAAAGTGTCAATTTTGAGATCATGAAATTAGGCTAAGTTGATGTATCAAAATCCTAGCTAATATACATAGTATTAGACATCCACAAGGCTAAATCTAATATACATGTAATTGACCAAGTTATAGCAACTTTAGTACCAGACTCAAAATTCAGACATATTAAATATCACTCACTAGTGGTGACACTCATAGTGGCAAAAGTATATCAATATACAGTCCAAAGATCACAATCTTTGGGGTCAAGAATCATTTTTAGGTCCAAAAAAGTCACCTAAAATTGGCTTTAGGTTCAGGTTTGAACTGGTTTTGGGTAACCTGGGATTGCCTGACCCCCGAACTGAACTTCCGGTCCAGTTCAGGCTTTACCCCAAACCTAAACCGAACTTCTGGTCTGGTTCGGGTTCAAACTGGGTTCGGCTCAGGTTCGAACTGAACTTTGGCATCACTAATCCCAAGAGATTCGAGCTGGGGTTACCAGTCAAACTCAGGTTCTTTTATACAGTATATGACTGATACAAAGGAACACTATGGAATATTATGGAATAGGGACGCATAAGCCCCGGTCTGTGCATTATGACTAAGTCCATCGGTATGATGTAAGTATGTATGAGTAAACTGTCAGAATGACATAGAAAGAGACAAGTAAGCATCAGATAATGGTAATCATATATGAGTAATCCAGATGCGTGTAATAAAGGAATATGGAGAAAAGGTAAAGGAAAAGATAAAGGAATTGATGTATCATGATAGTTCCAGCTCAGTATCATGTCATAGCAAGGTCTCTTAATGTCCTTCGAAGGGCTTATTATGTCATCATGGTAAAAACATATCCACAGCAACAACTTGAGCATCTAGTCACACAAGACTCTGACATGGCCAATCTTGACGTACCACCCGAGGGATCGTCAAACCCAACTAGGGCAAATTGGACAATTTATCAGTGGTTCAATGTGTGTTTAATAGTCAAGGAAGGGTTGAAATTCACTTATATTTCTTCCATATTTTCACCAAGGTGTTGCAAGAAATGGTACAAGATTGCTGGTTGTAGCTCGAAACAATGAAGGACTGGCTTGGAGAAATGATAAGTCTGAAGATTATGCGGTTGGTATAGCATCAGACTTTACTATTATTATTGTCACACTGGTGTTTGATTCATGACTAGTACTGGTAGTTTAGCAATATAACATTTGAGTTGAAGCATGTATTCAAGTTCAAGCAAGTACTAGTATGTCCATATATAAACTAGCTCTTAACTCAATTCACTGAGTACACAGTACCTGTCTGTTTAGATAGATGTGCTACTGGTGTGGTACAAGTTAAAGTATAGTTACTGTAAATATGTGTAAATAAAGGGCATATATGCCTGAATCGGTATTAACATTAAATAAAGAATAAATGTAGGAACAGGGTAAAACCTGGTTCCTTACACCATACTAGTAATAGATCAGAACCAGGCTCCTATAAGATAATACATAGTATTATGGGGAAGCTACACCAAGCTACACAGTGCACTGATAGATCTAGGTAGAACTATGATGTGCTGTGTAGTGCTCCTATATGTCTATGACTCTATGTACCCTCTATGATGTATCTATAATCAAGTTCTAAAATCCAGGTTTGCTGATGAAGGCCATTTGTTGCGACAATAAAAACCAATACAGATCAGATGACTTCATAGTATGGCAATTCCTTCAGGATGATGCACCTACCAGCTCTGCTCACAGAGCATTCAAGCTTAAAGCTCTCAAAATACTTAGCAACGGCCAGTACCTAGGCTTGGTAGCCCCTGACACCATTCCCAAGTTCTGGGAGGCTTGTCACTTCCCCAACGACAAGCTGTTTGATGAAGCTGTCATTACCACCCACTACTACCAGTGTGGGCTAGACACCACTGCATATGAAGTCATGTTCTGTGGATACACAGAATATGCCACCAATACTAGAAAGCCTACTTCTCTAGTGGGTCCCCCCACGATCAACCCTGCTGCCACAGCATCTACTACCAGCTGTATGGTATCACTGGCCTCCATGCTAGTGCTTGCACTAGCTTGCATCAAGAAATGGTGTGCTGAGTCTATGAAACACAATGGAAAATGACCTAAATGCAGTGTCAAGCCTATGATGGCCAAATACATCTATGCTGCCGCATCAGCTGAAGAGCTGAATGCACACTCTGCCTTCCAGGGAAATAAACCCATTGAGGAGATACTCAACAACACATACACAATATACGACAAAGAAGGTGACCAAGACTTGGCTGACAAGAATTTGTGCCAGATGCATCGAGCCTACTCCTGAACCGCCAGAACATGTTGTCAATCTAGACACCCTCATGGGCCTATGCTAATTTAGCATTAATACTTCTTCCTAAAGGGGGGAAGAGTGTAAAGAATCAAAGATTCCTTGTTACTTTCTTTAAATTTCATATTATTTATTATTATTGTTACTGCAGACATGCGCCACAACATACACACATACAAACAAAACATATCACACTGTCTGTGTCACACATTCATTATCATCATACATAACTACTACAACCCTCATAAACAGCACATACATCAGGAAAAAATAACTTTTCTACACAGCACTATGTAGCCTCTGTATTTCTGGTAGTCCCATATGAAAGTCCAGTGGTCAGTAGTCCCTGTAGTCACCACTAATGTGGCCTCATCACATCACAACATTATGGTGATGGCTAATCCTAGCGATGCCGGGGCGTCTAGTCATCCATTTCGGTATGCTTGAGTCGAGGGTATTTATCATGTGAATGTGGTATATGTTGGTGCAGGAATGGTTGGCTATGAACCGCATTGAATGGAATTCTTGTGGGTGCGCTGGTATAGATGCCCCAGTGTCACCGGCGGATGGAGCACTCAGCAACTTGACACTCTCCAATTCAGATCAGTAACTGAAGACGATGCATTTGGCTTCGTTGACCCTGCTGATGTCTTGAGAGGTTGTCATACCATCCCTTCTTTTGCAAGGGGTTTACTCCATGTTGACGGTAAAGGGCTGTCCCACTGCACTCGGGACTCTTCAGATTGGGTGCGATATTATGTGGCCCAGTGAGTATATCAGTACATCGGATAATTGCAATATGTTTACGTGACCTACAGGTTCGTTGACTGTGATATGCTAATGCACTATCATTATGGACTTGGTGTGGGGCATACATATCCCGTCCGCCAATTTACTGATGAAGCGGCTTCTGCACTGGGGCAGGCAGAGGCTGCCGTGGATGACCATGTCAGCGATGTGCCAGAGGCACCGGCAACTGTATCAGAATCTGACTCAGAAAAATCAGAGACCTCCTATTCAAGTTCGGGCAGTAATGGCAACGACGATGATGGCGATGATGATGAATTCCTAGCCATGAAGAAAATGTATGGTGAGAGGGATGCTTAGGTGGACTATCTACTTGTAGTAATTATGTTCAGCTCATACTATGAGGTTGGGCACCTGATAATAATGGCCTATAACCCATGCAAAGGCTCTTCAAGCCTGGTTAAATTTGATCATATTTGGATATGATAATGGCATGTAGCCCATCTTATACGTACTTTAGTGGTGCAGCATCCTGACTAACTCAACATAAGATATTCTGGCTGCTGACAAGGATTCTGTTTCTGTTTCAAACTCTCTTTTGTTTTTCATTTTGGGTTTTAGTTTCAGCTTTTTTGATTGTAAAGTCAGCCATGTACAACGGTACTAACTTGTCATGTTTTTGTCCCTTCACAAAGAATTTCCGACTGTAGTGTCTGTGAAGTGGGTGGTGTTTACCCACAATCACCAATG
>QLPF01005387.1:336-72169 GCA_003314045.1 Hygrophorus pudorinus | reverse complement strand
AGATTATAAATTTTGAAACAAACACAAGTTTCGGGCGCCATGGTGATGGTCTGCAAGTACAGATAGTGAAGCACGGTCATTCTGATGGAGCCTTCCGTTTCCCTTTATTCATAGGGGACGCATCGAGTGTGGGTGCCGGTGGTGCTTCATCTTCCTCGTATAAACTGGGTTGCGTAGATTCGATGGGCAAAGCGTTTCCTAAGACGAAGAGCAGATATGAAACGGATTGTTACAAATTTGACAGCGTGAATGTATAAAATCCACTCACCATCCTCATCCAGA
Source organism: Hygrophorus pudorinus (assembly GCA_003314045.1). Lineage (NCBI taxonomy): Eukaryota > Fungi > Basidiomycota > Agaricomycetes > Agaricales > Hygrophoraceae > Hygrophorus > Hygrophorus pudorinus. The sequence goes on along the minus strand of QLPF01005387.1, from coordinate 71,887 downwards.
AATTGCAAGAACAAGACCTCCCAATTTACCAGCCGAGCATCCTTCACTACCCCTTTGAGAACCTCGTACTCAGACTGCTGGGACAATCCTGCACTCTTACCCTTCTCCTTTTTCGCTCTGCAGATCTCAAATTCGTTTACGCTCTGGACCTTAGGCACACCCTCTAGTTCTTGAGCTAGTAGCGCAGATAATGCTTCGTGCTTGAGAGACGCGACAGTGGCTGATTGAGGTGCGGTAAGGAAAATGGTAAGTCTGTGTGTCTTGAGCAGGAGCTGGTAAACTTTTGGTTGCGTTTTCGGAGGCTAAACACGAATAATTACAACTGAAATATCGGAATCATATATCTGCCAGTGGTGCGTACCATTGGCGAAGGATTTAGAGTAGTTACAACTCCGCCAATTGTGTGGACGACGATGAGCACATTCCACGACAGCTCGTTGGCGGCTCAGCCATATGAAGATCCAACGCCTCTCCCCGACAATATACCCAGAGTAGAGGAGTTGGGAGTAACGAGCGCACCACTGAAGAGTGCAGCATTCTTCATCGGGGCTCATTGCAAAGACTTCAATGGTGTGTTCTTACACAGTGACCACATCACCGGGCTAATTGGTTTTACTGTTGGTAGAAGATTACATGCTTTGCAAGCAGGACAACCGGGACCCTGGGCACTGTTTGAAGGAAGGACGACGGGTGACGAGATGTGCTACCGACTTGTACGACTTGTACACCGCTCATCTATCATCTGTCGGGTTCTCATGCACGCATTCAGGATCACTAAAATGAGGGAGAATTGTTTGCAACAATTCGACGCGCATTGGAATTGTCTCGAACTTCACAACCAGGTGCGTATATGTACCTCTATACGCCTGTCTTGCTCTGGAGGGCATGCTCAGGAATACTACCACTGCCGCAAACCCGAACGGACACTCAATAAATGCATGTTCGAGAAACTAGTCCGTCTTACGTTTGCATTCCTTGCTTCAGTTACTGAAGAACATGGTGTACTACTAGGGGCTGCTGAAGACAATCCCAGGAACGTCGGAAGGCAAGATACCTATACATGAGGTCACGAATCCTGTGTATAAATCTATTCAGAGATAGAGTGCGGAAAACTAGCAGATTTTAGATAGAGTGTTTATCATAATCTGCTTTACATCCTTCCATCAGCACGTCCACTACGTGCTTCGGTCAGGCTGCACTGCGAGTTTTCTCAGAAGATGAGCGCACACCGTCTCTGGGAGAGAATATTGCATGATCTACCTTCGTCGTACACCAACATGTTCCCAAATACCTATTTTCTGCCGCCGTATCTCCACCAAAGTATCAACCCCACCACCAACACATTCAATATACCTCTCAAACTCGACGAATCCATACTTCAATCTCACGTTCGAAGACTGGTCTGTTGAACTCCATCGCCTATGAAACGACCCAATCTCAACGAGCTCAAGGCTTTTCAGACACAAGTCGCCCTACGACCCGCTGCTATTAATCTATCGTGACGAGCCATGTGTGGTCATAGGGCGTAACCAAAATCCATGGAAGGAGGTCAATTTGGAGGCGCTGAACAGGACGGGCATTCCTTTTATCAGACGGAGAAGTGGTGGTGGGACTGTATATCATGTTCGTGTCTCCTTCGCGGTTTCTCTCCTTCCTGATAACGGTCCACAGGACCTTGGAAATACTAATTTCTCTATTCATCTCGCTCGCTCGTCGTTCGATCGACACGCAACCGCACGGGTCGTCCTGCGAGCTGTGCGGTCACTGGGTGTAGATGCACACATCAACGATAGGAACGATATTTGTGTCGAGAAAGATAAGATGAGTTGTAATTTTATGTTTGGCGATGTGCGGAAGATGTATATTTTCGTGTCCACGTCTCGGGATCGGCGTACAAGATCGTCAATCGGCGTGCTTATCACCATGGAACGATGCTCATCTCGACCAGGCTCGATTCATTGGGTGATCTTCTTCACACGAACAAGGTACTGCTGGGTTTCCATTGTATTGACGTAACTGCTAACTGCAAACTAGGAGAGTATGATCACCAAAGGAGTGGCCTCTGTGCGTTCTCCGGTGTGCAATCTCAAACAACATAGTCCTACCATCTCCCATGACCTTTTTGCGAATGCTGTCATTGAAGAGTTCCAGAAGGAATACAACATCCATGAAACGGTTTGCTCTACATTCAACGGCGGTTCTCAGGTGAGCCTGACAACATGATTATGTATTTCAGCCGTACCTCGTAGACGAAAATGGAAGAAACATAGAGTACATTCGGAATGGAATGGACGAGCTCCCTGTACATATCTTTCACTTCCACTCAATAACCGTTCATTCATTCATATCACTCAGAGCTGGCAGTGGGCATATGGACAAACTCCGGAATTCACGTACACCATCAGTAATTCGTTCTCGTGGGGCCATGTCGTGAGCAATCTTCCCTTCATACCATCCAATTGAACTTTATCTGCATATAGACCGCAGAAATCCAGGCGAAACATGGCCTTATATTGTCCTGTTCCTTTGGTGGCCAGAATTCGGCGTTGATAGACGTGGCTAATGCACTTGCAGGGAAAAGGTATGGGTTTGTAGATGATGCACTAGACGTGACGGACGAAAAGGGCAGGGATGTCTGGGAATGGTTGAAGGTTCGGATGCAACGGTGATTTCTGGCTTGCCCTCACGAAAGAGCCCGCCAATTAGTTGGCCAAAAGATGATGGGACATAGTACACATTCGATCACCGTGTTTTCTCTGTGTACCATGCACTACTTGTCTCAAATCCTTCTGGCGCTGTCGGATTAGTCTGCATGTGCAAAGTCACACCCTGTGAAGTTGACTGATGAAGTGACAAGAACGTACAGTTTGTCCTCGTCTATGTCCGCTCAACCGTCTATCCCGCTCCATCATCATCTCGTCCCAGGCGTCTATATTATACCTTCCGGGCTACAGAAAAGAGGATTATGTTCACCAACGATGAACATCTAAGACCAAAGTGTACATACTTTCCCCTGATTCTGCGCTCTTGTAGACGTGTTTAAAAGCGTGCCGGCCGCACCAAACATAACAGTGAGAAGGCCTGAAGTTCGTCGTATAACATGCCTATCAGATACACATATTTCTGGGAGTTTAGAAACGACGAATACCGAATGGGATGAGTGCTTCCCAAGGAACGGGCATAATTCAAGTTCTGGCGAGGTGAACAGGTGTTTGTCTGTATTTCGGCCGTAGAACTTCAAGCGAAGTAGTCTCAAAAAACAAATGAATATTCAACGCTATCTTAGTACGAAGAGCGATAATGGAGTGTGACGGTTAAAAATGTACGGTACTAATATTATGAATATGTAATGATTCTGGAAAGCAATATTCTTAGTGAACATGATAGCTGTAATCATAATAACTACCACAGATCCAGGCCGTGCAAGATGCGACCGATATGTTTTGAAGGTAACTGAGGTGAGGTCGGTTATAGCACGAGTGAGGGTTGTGGAGGGTGCGAACTTAGACTGTAGTAACCTCCGTCAGACAAGGAGTCATACAAAAGCAAGGTATTCACCATGTGCCGCACTGCGCGTTGTCTGTGGACAGGTTGTGTATGAACGACGTCCAGAAGTCAGTGTCGAGGAAAACTTCTGAATTTAGGTATCCTTCAAAATCATTCCCGAACCCAGAACCACTAGTAGGTAGAATGTTGGGCTGCTGGGGCGGCAGGTTTGAAAGGTCTGGCACAACTTCATCGACCAGAGGGTCACAATCCACCTGTTTCATTATAGAGGTTTCGTTCCCATTTGAAGAAGAGATGCGTGTCAAAAATCGCATTCTACGATTCTCGAGCGACGTAGAAATCAGCTGTGCACACTTAGCTGGAGCATGATCGGAAGTGTATGCAACCTCGGTCAACCGTTCGATCGTCATCTCCACAAGTTTGTCAAAACCAAGATGTGGGTCGGTGACCACGAAGTTGTCAGAGTAAACCGTAGTGAGAAAGACTGCAGCGAAAGAGGCAAGGACAAACACGTTATCTGGCGCACTGCGAACGAGGGCCAACTCTGGTTCCGAAGTTATAGCTCTTAGGACTCCTTCGGCTGCCACAAGGGCCTCCTTCCCTAGGGCGGTGGCAATATTAATGCCGTTGTGGACGACTTGCGTATACCACGGCTTTTCAGGAACTTTGTTACGAAAGACGTCACGGACTTCGCGAAGGGCGTGATACAGAACAAGAAGTCGATTGGCATTGTAGTGAAGTGGAACGCCAATAGATGTGATATGTTCTATCAGGAAGATTCAAAAGCAGTCGGTGACGATACACATGATAACGAAGAACAACGCACGGGGGGCTTCTGAGATGAGTGAATGAACTGTATCGAATTTCATCAAAACTTCCTGCACTTCTCTGTGCCATCTGTCGAAATCTGAAACACAGCTAAGCCGTATGTTCAACCCACGCTCGCCGAGATCCACTATCCATACTACATGGTCTATTCGCACATCATTTTCATATGAGATAGCAGAGGATGTGGGATATTCGATCATGGTGTAGTCCGCAACGGAACGGCGTGACAGGGGCTCTCGGCCGGTACCAGTATATAACCTGGCGCTTTCAAAGTCAGTACATGGCAATATGAAATGAGTAAAATGTCTGGCTGACACGCCTTCCACGACGGACAGAGAGATCCACTTGAAGAATGAAATCCATCAGTCACAAGATGGCAAACGATAAATTTCACGCACAAGTCGCGCTTTTTTTACGGCGTCGTCAAGCTCTACCCGAAGTGCATCCGACAGTTCGTTTGCGCGTTTAATTCGTGCTTGTAGTTTGATCACCATTGCAGAGGCTTCATTAAGTCGTAAATCCATGCCCATTCTGACGGCAAAAGCTGCCAACAGGTGGCCATCGGGGACTGCTCCTTGCGATGGACAGGATAAAGGCGACCAGAGGGAAAGTATGAGAAGCGCCTTGATGGATTCAGCTGAAGGACGAGGGTTGAAAATGTGCTTTGCAACAGCTGCTTCAGTTATCTTGATTAACTGAGGAGCTACGAGCGCCCGGGTGGCGGGATCGAGAGCACGAGACGCCACGGTACATCGGGCCAAGTCGAGAAAAGAGCTGCGGGCTTCCTGCCGGTGTCTCCAAGACAGAACTAGCCAATGACTGTGTAGCATTTGGAATCTACAAAGAATATGGATATTGAGTTGAGATGATGAGTAGGCATACGCACATTTCCAAGAGGTATTTGATCTGATCACGATTGAGTACCTGGTTCAGACGTGCACGGAATTCCTTGTCGATGGTGTCATCAGTAGGTCTGGATAGCACCTGTAGGGGTAGCTCAGCAAGGCCTCAGGAAGAAAGTTCTCATCGAAATTCCTGACCTGAAGGGTAAGCACTGGCGTAGGATTCCAGTTGACACTGTTGATCTGTAGATGACCCAGGCCTAGATCTTCAGGTATGTCGCTGCATTGTGCAAAGATGTCTGGTAAAAATATTTGCGGCGAAATAATATGGTGACTCTTGTGTGGTACTGGTATTAAATCCATGGTTTCTGGTTCCGCCATGAGCGAGGAGCTGGACGAAGCGTCCGAATTTCCAAAGGAGCATTGCATTTTGAGCACTTTGCAGCGGTGGCAACGATATAAGCCCGAACTTGAAACATATGCGACACCGCTGGGCTGTTCGCAGCGCGTTTTACTCTTGCGACAAGAAGAGCAAGCTTGAGCAGATCTGGTGCGCTTTGAAGAAACGCGAGCAGGGGACCCGTCGAGACTGCGCTTCATGGTGAGTACTGTGAAATGAGTCCGAGTCACGTCGATCAAGCACTTAGTAAGTCAAAAGCCGTCCTGAAAATCTGATCTAATCTAAATCATCAGTAATCTAATCTAATCTAATCTAAAAGTCTGGAAACGAGAGGACTTCGATGGTAAGATATACACTCCAGGAAACCCACCTGAACGATTCCACTGTGACTGCCAGCTGGTAAGCGGAGATTGATCTCAAAGCTCCCGCGAAAACAATATGCATAACGATGTACGAGAACAAGACACGAGAACAAGTTTCAACTTCAACTCAATTGCGGCAGCCGAACGCCGACCAGGATATCCCGCTACTCACAATAATAATAAGTTTCCCCACCACCCTGGGGGGGACCTCATTGCGGCTGACTGAAGAAGTGCAAACCAGCTGCCTTCCGCAATGGCCGGACCCCAGAAGCAGCGTTGCGCCCAGGCTGCAATGGAACCTGGGTACATTGGCGGGTCGTCAGATGAGTTGGCACAGCAAAGATCAATGACGACACCCACCCTTGATGGGACCGGAAGGCCCGAAACCCAAGAGCATAAGGATAGGTCGAAGCAGCCACCCCTCGGGAATGCACAGGATAGCTCCGTAAATGAGCAGCGTTCGAAGAAGAACTGGATGTTGTTCCGCTAAATCGCCTGAGGAGTACAAGACATCCATTGGTTACCAATCTGTCGCTAGCTGTAACCGATTTGCTCACCGGTGAGAACGAGAAGGACTGTTGCGTGCTGTTTGATACCTTGGAAGTGTGCTCTGATATCGGCTTCTGGTACGGCAGAACTTAAAACATGAACCAAGCTGTCTTCTATCTTGCCTAATGCCCACGATACCATCACTACCCTCTCCTCGTGGTGAGTAGCGTTGTCAGGGGAGGGGAATTGTCTTTTGAGATCTTCCAAGATGGCCTCCAGCTCGACTGACAACTTCGCTGAGATCTCGTGTGGAAATCAATCCCAGCGGCCTCTACTGTTGCCCGCAGCGCGTTCGCGCTGGACACCAACTCCGACATGGTATGCTTGAACTCGTGGAGCTTGATTGCGATTGTAGCATTTGAATCAGCGGCGTTCTGGATCAACTCCATGGTATACTTCTGCACTCTGTCACCGAGCTGGATAGCATTCCCCCAGAAATCCTTCGAAAGACCGTCGGCGATTTCTAGATATTTGGTTGATTCGCCTGCCAGAATGTGATCGATCTTACGATCAAAGTAGTCCAGAGCTGTCCGAAAATAAAATAAATGTTCACCACACGAGTAGTTGGAGAAGTGGTGAACGAAGCGTACCATCAGACCATTTCATCCCATGAACTTGAGCAAAGACTGTCAAGAAAAACAGAAGAGGTAGACCGATTTGAGAGAATTTGAAGACACGCATAGTTTTTACAATATATTTTTTCAGCTTCTGTAGTAGTGATGGGTGTTCGGTGGGATGATGATGAGCGTTGGGCTCTGTGGGTCCCCGCTTCAATGCCTACAGCGTCCGAGCACGTGCACGTGTACCTATGGACGCTCGACAGCGGTGCATCGCCCTGATAATTACTCACCATGTCCACAGACCCTTCCCATATACCTGCCCAATTAGAGCAGAATAAAGTGGGCGGAGACGAGTTGCCTAGTTATGATGCCCTCGCCGCACAAAGCGGGCCAAATTCTAGGTGCGTCCTTGGTGTACGAGTTGGTTACTCTCTGAGCTGAATTAACCGGGAAATTCAAGATTTGGGCGATGGAAGGAGTGGATTGAGAAAAGGTGCTAATGTGCTTTGTGCGTATCTAGAAGGATCCAGATTGATAGATACGTGAATTATTCAGGGCGGCTGAACGATATGTCGATATCTCACCTGAAGAACATATGCGCAGACGAGCGCGCGGATGGGGTGACGAAGATACAGTACGTGTAAACTCGCTCATGCACCATGACCGCCCCGATGTAACACTCTGCTTCAGCCTCCAGACGAAACACAGCCACAGTCCACTGGAAGTCTCTTCCCACCCATAACCCTTAGCCAACCTCCAGCCCCGTTACCGCGTTCCCAGCAATACACGCCCCCCCATCAGCTCCACATCCAGACTAGTGCCCTCCCAACCGTCCTCTCTTCCACATTTCTTTCCACACCGTCCCCCCCATCTCCTCTGCCACTCCTCAGCCAATCCCTCCCACCAACACACCTTCAAGTAAACCAGTTCGGCTCGCGTTTCCTACCGCATACGACATCTCCCATCCGCTGTCTCCTCCCGCTGCTTTCGGATCGATTGTTACTGATTGGACATGATGACGGGCTGAGTGTGCTTAATATGCTTCCGCAGGAGTGGGCGGAAAGTGGCGGGATTGTTCAGAAGGGCCCAGATGAAGCCAAGTCCCGGCTTATTTGGGAAGGCGAGGGGCGAGTCTCTTCCTCTGTGATTTTTTCTGTTCTTCCATTGTTCATACGGCCATACATGACGGCAGAGTCTACCAAATGACAGTTTTAGAAGTGGAAAACACTGGCGAAGGCACCCCGCAAGGCGTAGTTCTCGCACTAGTTGGTGACTCGGGTTCTGCCAAAGATCAAGAGTCTTTCCGGACACTCCGAATGTATAACCTTGCTAGCCTCACAAGTTTAGCCAAATGGGCTATAGCGCAAAATGTATGTTCCCCTCCCCTCCTATCCACCCAACCTACATATCATATTCTCCACAGGGTACTTCTCCCCTGGACCTCCGCCGCCCATCCAACTGGATAGCCCAACAAACCATCACTAAAAAGCATCGTCCACAGAGCAGCATCACGCGCTCACTCAAGTCACTCATAGATTCCCCCAGCTCGAACCACTACGGTCACACACAGGAATCATCTTATCAAACTTTCTTATCTCCCACCACAACCAATGCGCCGCATAATTTCGCCCACGGTAAATCTGGCGGGAACGGGAATGGAAACGAGAATAGTAATGGACTTTTTGCAATGTCATCTATGCGTACTAAGTCAGCAACTTCAACAGAGTCGACTTGGGATATAATAGAAGACCTTCCTCTACGCTGGGCAACTGATTTCGTCCCCCTAGCGTCTGCGGGATCAAGGCTGACCAACACGTCTGTCATATCATTCGATTTGTGGAGAGAGGGTGGGAGTGGAAGAGGGGCTATGCTTGCGGTTGCTACGAAGGCTAATATCATCTTGTACGAGACTCCAAAAGGAGAGAGAGCATTTAGGCTTGTAAAGGTTGGGCCTTGATCCTATTCTGGGTTCGACTAATACAACTATGGGTCACCTTCATTTTGACAGGAATTCTACACGCCAATGACACCTCGAGGTATTACATTTGTCCAACAAGCTGTAGAAGACGTCAAACGCAACCCGTCAAACGCAAGTCTCAGCAGCCCTTCGCGATATCAACCACACGCCCAGTCCCATTTCCATACCAGTAGCGTCAGCGTCAGCAGCTGCAATACTGCTCACTCTGACACGTCATTAATCCGGACATCTGAACGTCTCGGCCCTCTTGCATCCTCCTCCACTCAGTCTCCTTCTACAACGTCATACGGCACCCATCTCAGCATCTTCGTAGTATTTGACAAAAAGGCTGGCTGGATCCGTTTGGCGGATTCAGCTGCTGGTGAAATTGAACTATACGATGGCCACACCCGTGAAACACTGTCCTTGTCTCAGGCCAGCCGGCGCCACCGGGTGTCGTTCGACGGCTCAGGGACACAAGGGAAGTGTCTATGGATCCCTCCCGTACGAACCGAATTGCCCGTACCACCATCCCACGAAAACCATTCGAGGTCTCGCACGGTGCACGTCCTCACCCGTGGCAAAGTCACACACATCGTTCCCTGTCCCCTCCCCTCGAACGTCGCCCTCCATGCTCCCCTCCATATCATCACATGGGAATTTACGCCAACCTACATCACACCCAGGGTATGCCACCCTTCAGCAGATGGCGCAAAGCCCTATTTACAACTGGTCGCATTGGGTGAAGACGGGGTAGAGGTGCAGGAGGTTTCGTTGGGGTTCCTGACCAAGGGCAAGCATAAGGCGAAGGCCGAAGACTATAGGAAGGGACACGCGGATGTGGGTGGTGCTACCGGGTTTTTGTATATCGGGGGACATTGGGACAAACCGAATTATCCGTATCACCAGGCCTTTCCGCTCTCGCGCTCGTATTCTGCGTCGAGCGATATGACTGCCTCGTCTTTTGATAGCATGGAGACTGAAGATATCGCTAGCCGGATGCGGATGGAAGAGGGTGTGTACGGATGGTGTAGGAAGGGCGTTGAGGATTGGCGAGTGTTCTGGGTGGGCGGATTGCATGCAGAAGATAATGAAGGTTTAAGTTGATGGATGGGACAATGTCTGTAAGACTAGTGTACTAACTATGTAAGACAACACTGACAGACGCATGCAATATGTAGTCCGTGACTTTCAAATCAATCCAATGTCGCTGTGATATTAGTACAAGATTGCATAGAATTTTCCATAAACAAGATAGGATAGTCCGTTGAAAGAACGACTAGCTATGAGGCACCCTTCCTCCTTATTACCACGAAAGAACTAGGTGTGTCTTGTGATTGATCCGATCCAGACACAGCTGGTGGATTGGATAATGGATGCGGCGCCCGTGATGATCCCTGTGGTTTCTTGTCTCTCACTACGACAAATGACCGACTAGGTTCCTCCGCCGGAACCGGGCTAGAAGGTTCCTCGTTCCCGGAAGGAGCACCTTCATTCCGAGGCCACTGTCTCCTCAAATTGAACCACGGTTTCTTCTTAAGCTGACCCGAGTCCGACTCTTCATCATCATCGTCTGCGACAGGAATCACTCGAGGCGGCTGTCTGCCTTCGCTGGGACTAGGAGTATGTCGTGAAGTTGGCGACAAATTGCCCAGATTCAAAAAAGCAGATGCATCTTCAATGATGGCTGTCTGTGATTTCGTGCGGATATGCGGAGGTTGCATGGCACCGAGCGGTAAACCCGTATCCTGTCGCTGAGCCACGTGCAATACGGACGGTGGTGGCGAATCCTCATCGTCCAACACATGTGGAGGGGCCGTAGAACCGCTACCCCGACCAATTGAAGGGAATGTTTGGGTCGACCCAGACGCGATAGCATAGGGCGTTTCAAAATGTGCACGTCCCCCACCCACTCTCGAAAAGCCCGATCCCCCAGGAGACTGCGGCTGTGATGAGGGCTCCGGAAGGACATTATATCCCGGCCGAGGGGATGACTGCCAGGCGCCCATTATGAACCCATTCTCGTCATCGCTCTCTTCTCTGTAAGGTCTCAAAGCGTGTTCAGGACGAAGCACAGAGGGCGGCTGGCCAGAATGTGTAGATCCTCTCCCTGTCCCGGCTAAAGCCAAGGCGGCCGGCGGCAAGATCGACAATGACGCTTCTGAATGCGGTACATCCGTTGCCCGATAGCGCTGGCGACGACTTCGTCGTTTACGCGGAGATCCACAGCATCCCAGCTGACCACATGCACCAAGGAGACCGCTGTCTATGACACGGTGACTACGGTCGAAACCTATGCCGCCAAAGATGCGCACAGTGGCTTCGATGAGTTTTATCACCAACATGAGAACGAATGCGATATAAACAAGGGCAAGAATAACCAATATACCATAGGTAACCCATGCTCCGGCACCGACACCAATTGAGATCTAGCCAATGATCTTCAGTTCTAAAAAGTGACGATGAACCAAAAACAATCATACCGTGGGCGTTAAGATAACTAGAAGGACGGCAATGACGATCCTAGCCACACAGAAGAGAAAACTGATCAATCCCATACTGGCACCCTGACCCCACGGCAACCAAATGCTAGTCACCAATGCCGACACCACTTCGATGCACAGAATGATAACAGCCTGTGCCGTGCCGCTCTTCTGGCCACATCCAATGGTGATTCCAAACGCAAGGTTGGTCGCAAAAAGCAGCGAGGCAAAGAGTTGCGAGCCATGTCTGTAATGGTTGTATAGCGGTCCTAGGGAGAGGAGCGTCCGCGTCTCATCATAAAGCTTATTGGTGGTGGTCATGGTCAATCGAATGACCAAGACCACTGGTAGCATGATGGAAAAGAGCACGAACGATATGCCCGCCAATGCAGCTGATGCTAGAGAAGTCTGGGATCGAGGAAGAGTCATCTCGTAACACGAGAAAATGGTCACTGGGAGATGGAAAAGAACAAGGATTCTGACAATATTTCCGTGCAGAACGCTCCCGTGGAAAGAGTTCAGATATGGCCTCAGCTTCCACCAATTTTTAGGGGTGGTCAGCGAGAGTGGAAACCGGGACGGCGCACGGAACATGTAGTGGCCATTGAGAGATTTTCCCTCGTCCGTATTTTGATTGAGCCCACCTGTAGAGTCAAGTATATCCTTCCCCGATAATGACAACCTTGGACTACGTGCCCCTGGCAACTTCGCGCTCGGCGTTTGTTGCCCCCCCCCAGTTGCCGCTCCCCGGATCCAGGATACCAACCAATCAATCATCCAGATGACTAGACTTAAGGCGATAGTCCCCGCCATGATAGCGAGGAAGACTACGAGGCAGACTTTAAAAAGATCTTCTGGACGAAGACCGATGGCGAAGGCAAAAGATGGTATGCCTGAAGTTGCATTAGTAGGTAGAAGGAATAGAGTGTTGGGTACTGTGGGGTCAATGAAGAGAGGAGATGAGGCATTGTTGATCTGATCGATGAAATTGGATGGGGGATTGTACGGCTCAACAGCCAAGGGATCCCAGTGGTGTAATGAACTACCGCCTGTTACCGAGATATCTGGAGGGAAAGAATAACAACGCAGTCAGGTCAAGAAATAACATTGCTCACTGTAGGACAACGTGGACCACGCTGTTTGCGCTAATAACGGGTCTGCAATAGGCCATGATCAATATCTACTTGATCCCTTACGGCAGTAGGAGGACGCACAAACAAAGTCGGGCCATTGTACTGCGACCATAGCCAGTGCAGAACACCACTGAGTATGAAAGATGATATCTCGCATTGACGGGGTGCCTAAAACGATATTCAAAAGTGCTGCCGGAGGATGCTACACATAAGAACATACCAAAACGCATGAGAGCGGGACATGTCGCCAAACGTTCGCCGCTAATAGCACTGGCAAGGATAAATCCGGCACTCTCCATCCTCGTCCATACACCGGCACCAGGTCTCGAGATGCCTCTATCCCACGCAGAAACAATCCTTGCAATGCCCACCATCAGCCAATACGCAATGGCAAGCGCAACACTCCCCCAAAAGATGCCAGTCGCAACACCATAAGGGGATCCCCGAGCCTCGGGACTCAATGGGGTCGTGGAAACATCCAAACAAAGCAGTTCGCTGCCCCAAGGGTCCACAACGCGTAGTCGAGTAGTCATAGTGGTCAGCTCGCGATGATTTCCCCATGGAATAGAGGTTGAAAATGCCATCGGTCCAGCTGGAATTGGACAGTATGATGGTCTTTCGGGATTGGTGGTGTCTAAAGCAGGGAGCGGTGTAGGTGAACGAAGGGGTGTACAAAAGTATGAACTGCCAGTCCACACGTTGAAGGTGAGCAGAGATGTTGAAGTGAACAAAGTGGCTTGCATTGACAACAGAGATCAGGCGAATATTTGAAAACATGACCGGAAATCTCACAAAGGTTATTACTGCCATTGGCGGTTCCCAGTATGTCCTGACTGCTCTGACCGAACAAGGTCAGATTCAGGTAGGGTCCAACCAAGCTGTTATCCAGGACTTGACCATAGACAGTCGAGATATTAAGCTTCTGAGTGTCATTTCCAGAGAAGCAATCCTGAGGTTGCAGGGTGGCGGGTTGAGCGAAAGTATTAGAAATACATGAACACAGAAAGACAGCAAAGAGAGTACGAAGATACGATGTGGTTAGAGCCCTGCTCATCGTTGTGGGATGAGGTGCGGTGGCAAATACTAGCAGAAAGACCTGGCGCAAAACACGCGGCCTTACGTGTCCATCGACTCCACTCACTATGCGTCTGGTGCGGCGCCCTATCAACTTTCCTCACGCAATGACCTCCGGAGTCCAGTCATCTTAGATGACATTTTCTGGAGCTCCTTACTCCAGGGAGGACACCTGCAGGCAGCGGGTACCACAAAAGTCAACTCGGTCTTTAGGTTCCTTTGTATCTTTCCGTCCAGAGTTGACCGAGCTTGTTGTATGTCCTCGTGCACTCTTTGGTGTGTAAAGAGACTCAAAATTGAGAGCTATATGTCAAGACTCACCGAACATCCATGTTCTTTCAAGTTTACGGTTATCAACTGTAATGGTTTTACTCCGGTATGTCTTTTCGCATGAAAATGCGCCAAATGTGTTCGGATATTTACCTATTCGCACGTTAGCTTGTGTATTAACGTTGATAACGAGACGATCCCGAGCCTGACTGAAGCAATGTCAAGTCCAGTATTATTTCACGCCGTCGATACACCTCCACAAAATGGTTTCAATGTGATATTCTGGGCACCTCGGGCTGTCATTTTTATCGGCTATTGTACGAGAACCGTGTTGTTCCACACGACATTGATCCTCATCGACATTTCTCAGACAATGGGAGGGCATTCGTTAACGTGCTCTTCGAAACTGAAGACACAATCCACGTGTCTCCTTTCGTCTCCTTTATAGATGGCGTTGACGCCAAATTTCTGGAGCTGCGGTTTTCTGACAGGACCCCCAACGTGGCGTTACGTCTCACCAGGGACATCTGAGCTTAGCCTCTTACGTCGTGGTATTTGGAATTACACCTGGCTAGAATCCTGCCGGCGGTCTGTGCCTGCCATTATGCTCTAGGTTAAAACTGGAACCGCATTCCTCGATATCGTCATGACCAACTTCCGCGTCCAGCTAGGCAGTGATCATGGTATATTTCAATATGGTTCTTATCGTTGCAAATAAAACATTCACCTGCTTTGGTTTGGAAGTAGGGTCCAACTTGATATGTGTCAGACTATACCTTTCCCGGCCTTTTACGATGTGACTGCTGCAATTTTGAGCTGTTTCACTTTTTCAAGGTCACAGGCCCAAATTCGGAGGATTACGACCTTGTTATCCGAATATGCGAGGATCTATGACGGACGTCTACCATCAAACTTTCCGGTGAAAATTATGGTTGTCCTGTAGCTTTTCTGGGAGACCCACAACAGGTTGCTTCTTATTCTCTAACACTTTTCGACAATGCACCGGTTCAGAGCAGACAAACACATCCATTTGCTAGCCAACTTTACCCGTTCGGTTGTTGCTGTCCCCCGCGATGCACATCCCTCGGATATCTGGGCAAAACATGTGGACAGCATGTTGGAAGCTTGCGCGTCTGAAAACGTCCGGCGCGTACACGTAGCCAGACGGCGCAAATATATATGAAGTGAGTTCTACTCTCAAAAGTAGTGGAATTTCCGTAACTGGTTTTCTATAGGATCTTAAAGAAAGCTGAACTGAGTGTGTTTTACGCAGACGGCGTGCTCTATGTGGAGGGGCAGAGAAGATACAGGGTAACGTGAACTTGAACCTGTGTCGAAAGATATTCAAGGTATGTCTTCGAAAGCGTTTGCACGACTACCATTTATTCACACCGTCAAGACGCAATGTGGCGTAGTGTCATTGGTCGTACCTTAAGCGGAATGAACTTAATTTTGGACGGTGAGATGAAGGTACACGGTAACTTGTTTATTATACGCCAGATACTTAAAGCGAAATATACAGGTGACCCAACCTGATTGTTTCATGGAACTGAAAACCAAGACACTCCATGAAGATGGACGTGCGTACGGACGCCTGTTGAAAACGCTTTAGTTGACTCGTTTGCCTATCTGAAGATGCCGACGCGATGTTCAAGAATGGTGCAATCTCATTTATTCGGTGTACAATGTCGGGGCAAGGTTGATATCGTTCGATCCACCGAGCTCATCCGAACTGTTGAAAATCTCGAATTAACGGACGGGAGTGGGATCAACATTTCGAGGAAGTCCGAAGAAGCGGATTGGTATAGTTCCCGCATGGTTCGTGAGACAGGCGGGTGAGTAATTATAATGAAATTATGCCGTATTGCTGTCATGGGCTACTTTTATTTGCTTTACATACACGCTGGGCGCGATGAGTTGAGGAAACCAAAAGCAACTGTTGTGCTCTGTTATACAGCTAGTTGGCGCCTCTCAATCTCGGGACCTTCTTCCAAAATCTGGACCGATCTACATGTACTATGAGAGCTTCTGCGGCACACACGAAAGTCATGATGCGCTCACTTGTCCTCTGCTGGAAATGAATTGGCTCAATTAGAACTTCGGCGCAGATACGGCTTGCGCCACTCCCGACGGGTTAAGAGTTATAACTAGACGGCTGGGGTCCCAACCTAATTCGGGGCCCCTAAAGTAAACAACAGGCGTTTACCATGAGGACCGTGACGGCAGACTAACAGCATCTGCAGCCTGAGAATGATTCAGCAGAAGTGTATACGTGCGTGACATGGTGCTCCACTGTGATCGGGCCGGGTGCGTTACCTTGATCCGTACGGGTAGCGCGCCGAGCAATGCCGGTGGAAAGCCGACGCAATTTCCCCACGTCGAGGTGACATTCTTAGGATCTTGCGAGTGGTTTGGAGAACAGCTTCTTCGAGATATCTACGAATGCCAAGTATCGGCGTGCCCCAAATTGAGCAAACATTACATTTCCCGGCCCAAATATCGAACAGTTGGGTCCTCTAGTCGTGATGGATGTTTATGGCCAAGGATTCTGGGGTGATGCCAAAATTGAATGAGATACCAATCGCGGGCGGGATCGGCGTGGATATTTGAAATTACATGTAAGTGAAAAAAAAAAAAAACGAAAGAAATGAACGACCCCTCCGATAAATAGAAACGGTGACATTACCAGTGAAGAGTATCGGGTTGTTGTTATGGCAAACGCAGAGCTCTTGTCCCTTGCATTTGTACCCCAGACGCAGCGTAGAATCGAAGATGTACTTGCCTGTCACAGACACGTGATAAGGTGACATATCCTAATATGGATATACCCCGGATCCGTTACCCCACCGCCGCCAGTGGCAACTTAGATCCCGCTTAACCTGCACCTCAAGTCTGTAACCGACATGACATCGACCATTGCTTTTCCACAGACCACACCCAGCAAATCAACCTTGAGTAAATCGACTGACGTGATGTCAATGGTCTCATTGCACACCACCGTTCTCGAAGTCTGTGATTATGTCTACGGCGATTCCGAAATACATGAGTCCTTGGACGACGTTGACCGTTTTTATGAATCCGGCGCTGGTGAGCGTTTTCTACATATTTCGCCGGTCCAAGACCTGTTCCATGGCATGACTGCATAACTGACCATCCGACAGTGTGAGCTCAATTCGCTCTGTGTTTTTTTAGCATCAGGCTAACCATTCAATATTCAATCACCTGCTGTCAAGATATGAAAATCCTTTCCTCACCGCGACTTCACGATCTGTCATTGCGGATATCCACAGATTATCACGACTTTTCAGTAAACTCGATATCCCCAAACCGCTAGCGATGCTCTACACTCTCTTTCGCTTCGCCCCGCCAGACGACATGCATTCAGATCCCGCGGAACCTTTGTGTCAGGGTATGCGTGTGTGGACTGACATTGGCAACATATGCGAGAGCGATAGTTTCGGCGAGTTCGATGGTCATTCTCATAGTCACGTTCGAGCTCACAATGTGCACAGATGGTCATCGTAGAACGATTGTAGAACACACACTAAATATTCTTTTCTTACCCGGAATCCATTCCAGTCTCTCCACCCTGTCCCTCCCCCTCGCTACGCCCCATCTACACCCAGCGCCCCCCGCTCTGAAAGTCCCATTAACGTCTCTGGTGATCCCTACTCCCCTCCACTTCCAACTCCATGTAATAACCCGCCTCTCCTTCAACGAACAAGGGCGCATCACGCATCACCGTGATTTCTGGGACGTGAGGGACATAGTGGGGCTGGTCCCCGGTCTGGGACTTTTTACTTGGGTCAGTTCCAGAGTCACTGCTCAAGGTCTAAGCTTTGCAGCTAGACTGCTAGGGGGCGTGAATAACGCCGTTGGATTCCGCTCTCATTCATCGTCTGATTCCTCGGATTCGGATTCGGAGTCAGAGAGGGGGGGGTTAATGGATAATACCTGGAATGGACGTGGGTCGATCATGTCTTCAGGACAGACGCCGGCAGCAGCTTATGGGACCTATGCGACGAATGCCCTTGGGCTAGAAATGTAGATACCTCATCATACCTGACACGCCGGCACTTGCACAACCGTTAATACACGATGGGGCGAAGATAATGGTCGGATGCGGATCTTTTGACAGACGTAGCATAAATTACACGGGGAATCGCGGCATCGTCGGAAGCTACATCTGGTCACTGACAATGACAGTGCGTACTGGTAAGTACAAATGAATTCCGGGTCGTTGTGGCGTCTGTGGAAGCGTCCGAGTCGCGGTCCGGGAGTTGTTTCATCGATACGAAAACAGCGAGGGGGAGGAGGTGGCGTGATCAAGTCATGGTTAGTGCTGGAGCTGAGTGGGCACAGAAAGGACGATAGGCTGTGCGAATACTGGCGTCCACATGGTGGAAGAAGTCCGTTACCTTGGAGCCTGTTAAATCCAAACTGAGTTCAGGTACATGTACTGCACACGGGAGTTGCCTCTGAGAGTTTTGAGGCACAGCACAGCATGGATATATGGATACGAAGAAGGGAATATTACCGATAATCAGGAAGTTGGATACAAGTTCCACTAACTAGGGATGATAGAAGTTACCTTGACGTAGGACGGTGAAGCTTTGAGGCTGTGCACTTCCAGAGGAGTCTCAGAGATTCCTCTCTTCACCGATCTGACCCGGACCTGTATAACTGTAAGCGCTGGGCAAGCTTTCATTCTTATCTTGACGTCTTGTGTTCAGGTGGTGCCAAGTACCGAGTGTCGTGTGGTAAACACAATGATTGGTGGGCATAACGGATTAGAAGCCCTGGAAGTGGAAAATGGCCGATTGGCGTCCACACTCATCGCGATAACACCCTCCCATAAACAGACAGCCACCGTTTCCGCGTCACGTAATGCTGCTCTTGCACGGTACGGTACTAGTGGCACTCGCTGGCACCCATTAGACGTTACACATTCGTGACGTGAACGTATGTCATCCGTTTACCCGGCGCGGGCCATCTATGCTGCGCTACATGGGTTGCCCCACGGTATTCGCTGGCTGCCAGCAGACGCGGGGTAGGTATTTCCCACTTCCCATGTGGTCACCAATACGCGTACGCGGGACCCGTGTGGTTACTTCCATCGACTAATAAAGTTCAGTAATAGAGTGCCAGTGGGATTCGAGTTGTCGCGCAATAAATCGCTTGCCCGAAAAACTTGTAACTTCTCATGGATGGGCTTCTAATGGTGCCTTGAATCCCTTTGTCCTGGGTTGCACCGTATAACGACCGCTTCGTCCGACACCGCGGAAGGAAAAAGTACAGGGTAAATCGTATGCGTATAGGGACCATTGAAAAGCGCTGGAAGGGTCTCGAGCACTACTGGCAACTTTACCACTTTTCCACTTGTCACAAGTCACACTGCGTAATAAAAGCAAAAATTACCAAAAAAGTGGCTTCCGAGCTAAAAAAGGTCACTGGCCATGCGTTTCAAGGTTGCTTGACTGGGACAAACGTGGCGCGGTGAAAAAAAGGTGAGGTGACTACAATAGTCCGACTCCTCGGGCCCCTGCGCCCAATTCCAACTGAAATCCCACCCCGCGCGCTTAATAGAACAGAAGCAGTGGACTGGCACAACAGGCTCCGGACGTCACCGTGCTGCGGTGCGAACAGAGCGCCCCTTTGAATCCCCAGGCTTCAAGTTCGAGCTTCGGCGTCAGCGTCGCGGCTCTCCGCTCTGGCAGCTTCCCGAACCGCTCGTTCGCTGGCGTGACTGCTTAGCACCGTGCAGGGCGGATTCCCACAATTGTAGTTCTTCGGCGATAATTCCCGTTGAAGCTTGAAGTCAGCTCCTCCGGTCCTGTTTCACGGAACCACTGGGTCTCACTTAAACTGGTCACTGGGGACAAACGTTTGCAGGGGTGAAACACTGGCAGAAGCGCGGCCGGGAATGTAGTGCGATTAATGTAACGGAATGGAGTTGGTGTGGTAATTGCAAAGACTTTCTCGAATTCTGAGTGAGTTGCGAGCACCACGGCTGCCGGGGAGTAACAGGGGCGCACACGTGCTCGCTCCTCCTCCTCTTCGCTAATGAAACTGAAAGTCACCGATCGCCGAATCATTTGCTCAGTATTGTGAGCCCTCACTACGAGTTCAACTTGACTGGAAGTTGCTGGTGGTCCCCGGGCCTGGTGACGGCTTACGTTCTTACTAATAGTACTAGTAGTACAACCGGAAGCACGCAAATGGGGCGCATTATTATTCATTCATTTTGGAGCGCGGGGTTTCTGAGGCGCTAGCCGCTATGGGTACAAATGGCATGTCTGCAACTGCCGCAATGCCGGTCACCCAAAGTGGCGTTCAAAATTACACGTGTAGCCCCCTGTGAGGGCACGGACGTGGAAGGCAGTGGACTTGAGGATGGCATTCTGGGCGACGATCACTGGCAGCCTGATCGGCGGCGTCGGGGAGCGTGCAGCGCCGGCACGCTGCAAAGTCCGTCGCCGGCGATCTGGATAGGACGAGCGTTTAATATGCCGGGCAACTTCCAGAATAGCCTGCGCCAGACTTCATTCCTCTGAAAATGCAATACGGCGATCGGGGGGTGGGGCGAACATGTGGCCAAGATCTCGAGAGGCGGCATGTTTTACCGTGCAATTTGAATATCCCGGGTGAACTATTACACTCGGGTCGCGTCACCCAGTACATGTCATGCATTGCAAGGATACTCTAGATATAGATAGGGTGGGTAGTATTACAGACGGTACCGCATTGAATGGGCGCGATAAACATCGGGTATGACGTTAGTAGACTACAAACTGAGCAACGGCCCCTCCGAAGACCTGCAATAGATAAATAATAGGCCTGCGTGGGTGCGGCGCGGAGAGTAATGGGCAAGATATCAAAAGTGAATCAAAAAAAGAAAGTTAATAAAAACGATACTACCAAACGTTTCAAGAGTCCAAAAGCAGGCGACGAAGACGAGTGACGATGTGTGATACATATGTTGGTTTTGTTTGTCGGTTGGTTTGTTAAGTTACAAAGCGATTGGAGGTTGAAAACAAAATGACGCGGGTAGAGGACACCAGGTCGCGGGGTTTTTGAAGGACGGGCGATTGCAGAATTAACAAAGGTCACATTCGTCGGAGGTTTGGGGATTTTGGACACAAAGGGAATAGACACAACGAAATACCCCTGCCAGCTCACGACACGACGGCAGTCGGTCTCGACACCTCCGTCCCCATGTCCACATTCTGCCACCCTGTTGACTCTGCGATCTCCCCGAGGGCATGTCGTCGCTGCAAGTCGGGCATCGACCCTCGCCTGTAAAAATCTGACACCGAGGGATTCAGATTTGAACTGGGCGGGTAGTATGGGGCAGTGGCAGCCTTGCGTGGCGGCGAGTGTTGTTGTGACGGCTGTAGGGAGGCAATATCACACAAAGGCGCGTTCGGCAGACGAATACCGCCGTCGCGAGGTCGCAATGGGGGGGAACGAGAGGAAGAATCACGCGAGGGGATGGGAAACGGGGACATATTAGGAGAATTATACGAGGTTGGGGGAGTAGAGGCAGAAGAGGAGTAGGCGGAAACTGAAGGAGGGGGAGGAAGGCCATTAGCACTGACAGGAGTGAGATATGCCGGTCTTGCGCAACACACCATTATCGTCCCAGTCGCTCGTACTGCTGGACGAGTGAACCGATGATGCAGAAGACGAAGCCGAGTTGCGTCTGACAATGCCAAACTCCCTGGGCTCTTTCTTTACGACTGCTACCTTGACCTTTGGGCTGATGGTGCCTTTGCTCTGTTTCCGGGCCTTGTTACCTGCGCGCAGCTCATCAAAGCGGAGCGGACGGGGACGGAGATGGGTCCGCTCGTAAAGGCCACACTTGTTGCAGACAATTTTACCCGGGTTGAGGGTTGAGCGACGCCAGGAGGGTGGTTCAGTCGTGTGGCAATTAAAGCACCTGCGACGGAGATACTGTGTCTCCTTCGAGGCAGCGTCGTCTGTGTGCTGTACTGGGAGGCCGGCATGGGAGAGGTAGGCCATGTTCATTGGGTGACACGCACCGGAAGAAGATGGGCGGTAAAAGGCGGTCTGTGAAGGAACGATGACGGGTACAGTGTCCTCTAATTTTATTGCGGTGTTGTCTTCTACATGATCAAATTCGTGGTGGGAGAAAGATTCCGGGGCGTGGAGGGAAGGTTCTGCGGAGAGAGAGATAGGTTCGCCGTAGAGAGTATCTGAACGCGAGGGAAAAGAGTGAAGGATAGCCTCGTGGGGTATAAATGGAGACTGTGGGTATTGTTCGTCGCGATCGTGGCGAACATACGGAAAAGTAGCACGACGAAGGGCGGGGTGGTCAAAGTAAATATCGTTGTTACGATCCGGAGAAATGTCGTGATCGTATAGCTCCTGGAGAAGAGAACCTCTAGAGTTGAAGGACAACCAGTCTTGGTGGATGTTGTTGTCGTTGTTGAAGAGGTTGGGGACGTCGAGGACAGGTTTTGATATTGAGTAGGAGAGGTCATCACGAGGAGACGGGGTACGAGGAGTAGAGGATTCGGAGTAAGAGGAGTACGGGTCAAGAGAGGAGTCCATTGTGAGTGATGGGATTCCAAACCGTGTTTAGTTTTACTTTTGAAGGGAACATGCTGTTCAGGGTCCATGTCCAAAAAAGGAAAAGGTTTATTTCTAATTACTTTTCTTAATGACCCCGAATACCTTTGTACCACTATCTTGGTTCGCCCGGACTTGGCCTTTTTTTTTCTTTTTTCTTTTTCTTTTATTCTTTTATTATTATTAATAATATTATTTATTATTCCGGCGTTCATCTTGTATCCCGTCTCACTTCTTTCTGCCCTTCCGTATCCCACCCTTCCCTTGACATTCAACACTACAATACCAGCTGTCAGGTGGTGGTTGTCTCAACTCAACACACGACAAGTGGAACTGCGTGTAATTTTACCGTCAATCCTAGCACACACAAAATAATCACTCTTACCCATTGATATGGACAGTCCTTGTTGTCGCATGCGATCATCTGTCCTCTTCCCTTTCAGCCCTTGTTGACAAACAATAACATGTCCAGACTCACCTCCCCAAAGCTCAACTTTTGACAAAAACAATAGATCTCTTTGTCTTCCCCTTCCCCTTCATCTCCTTCCGCATCATCCTCTCCCTCCGCATCCGCATCTAGCTCTTCCTCTCCAGCTCTGGCCGGGTGGATCTGCCGAGAAAGTTGAGACCGCCCATACCTAGCTGCAGATAAAGGCGGAGGCACTGGGCTCGGAAGCTTAATCGAACTTTGCGTCGTTAACCGGCGCTCTGTAATAAATCCATACATAGTCAGTATATTGCCCTTCTTTTCCACCGTCAATTACGTACTCTTTAGCGCACTCGGGCCTCCACTCGAGATGGGCGTTACTGCGGTTATCCCCTCTCCGCTTCCACTATTCAGAGCATTCCGCAGACTCTCGGTTATCTGCACAACCGGATTTCGTCCATTCACTACATATCCGTCTCCACTCGCCGGAGTACCAACCCCACTCTTCCCCCCATCCACTATCTCCCCTTGCAGCACACCCACCTTATTCAGGTCCGATTCCAACCGTGCTTTCGTCCGCGTAACCAGGTCCACAATACGTTGCGCCAACTGCTGCTTCTCGTCCGCCAGACGATCAATTTCGGTGTACGAGATGGCTATTTTCGGTGGCAGATGTGATTTAGGATTCACACCCGTCGTACTCGTCGGCGATCCCGCTGCTGACGGCGATGGTACCCGTAGCGAGTGCCGGATGTATTTGGCAGACTCTTTAGCTATTTCCTGTTGAATGTCTATACAAATTAAATGTGTTTGGGGCCACGATGCAAACGGACACAGCACACAGCCTTACCTTGCGATCGCAATTCTTTGTGCTTAATTTCTTGAAGGAGATGTTGCACCTCGCTCGGAAGATTGTCAAGACCTGACAGGAGTAAATGGAAACGTCAGCCGACGCCACAAGGATACTGAGGGCAGTGCAATGCGGGGAAAGGGACTACCACTGACTCGACACAAACTCGGAGGCGATGGTCGCCGCCTCTTCCATATTCTGCACAGACACACTCATGCTATATCTGACCAGCGGCTCAACGCTCAGCGTTCGAAAGCAAAAGTCAACGTGACGGCCAATGGCTGAGTAATCTTGCGCCACAATCTACAGCCTGCGGTTCAGCCATAAATCTACCTCTCACTTCGACGCGGCTGTCGAATCACATTCGAGGTCCTCACCCAGCATCCCGGCTATTAGCCCACCATCTAACTGCGATAAGCAGCGCGTGGAGTTGAGATGCGGCCACCCTGTAGCAGTTTCTTTGTGCGTGCATGTATGGCATCGGCATCTGTATCGATGATATAGCGTTCATTTATTAAAATAATCCCGTCGGTAAGAGTGCGCTAACGGAAGTTATTCAACTTTGGTTTGGCCACATGTTGAGGTGTTGAAACAGGGTAGTCCTCGCTTGCACGCGAGCGACGCTTGCCAACGTAATTCACAAACAGTCATACTTGCCGTACGAACCGCCAGCAGAACTGTTCACCCTGCTCGTACAAAGGAAAATGTCCTGTCTATCTGCAAACAGGTTCCAACAGATTGTGTCGCGGGTCATCGTGGCTGTGGTTGATTCAAATTGACACGACACGACCCCGGGGACAGATGACGACCGGACAGTAGGTTTCGAAGCACAATACATGTACACCACTGGCACCACAAGCACTCTCACGTCTTTCAAGGCCGCTCCTTGGAGGTATTGTCGGCACGCTAACCGACAATCACACGCTCTGGGAAGTCGGGCGCAACGGAGGCGTGGGGGAAGCTTGAACCATTTATCTCGCACAGCCCGGTGGGTCGAGTAAGTTCCTGAAAGAAACACCTATATGGAAGGACAGATAAAACGTGCACTGCTTGTGGGTTGTTACGCAGGAAAGGTCACGGCGAGTACAAGTACGAGGGTGCTCGGTGAGCTAACCTCAGCCACGGTACTGGAGCAATGAGTCTCAGAGAGGTCATTTGCGAGTTGTCGGGAAACCAAGTCCCGGGTCTTCGACGAGCACGCTTCGACGAGGACACATCTGACATCGTGTCCGCCTCTGGGCACGACAAAGACCGTCGGAGAATACCGAGACTGAATTGGCGTGCAAACACGGGTCACTTTTGACGTTTTCCGTATGACATGTGTCTACAAAGTCCGTCACGGTAGCGAGTCTGAGCAGACCATATCGTTCGTAGACAG
Source organism: Hygrophorus pudorinus (assembly GCA_003314045.1). NCBI lineage: Eukaryota > Fungi > Basidiomycota > Agaricomycetes > Agaricales > Hygrophoraceae > Hygrophorus > Hygrophorus pudorinus. Next base: position 46,675 of record QLPF01005387.1, on the reverse strand, counting down.
CATACCAGTAGCCCATAGTATCAAGCTGCGAGACGACGACACCCGAGCGGATAAACGAATGGGGTTGTGACTACTTTGGTAAATTCAACATTTTAAAAAGGTCGGCAACCAAAGAACAGGGTCGGAGATGCTTTGCGTTCCCGCCGAGTGGCGGTTCCCGATTTGACTCGGAGATGTTCAGCAACTTCGTTATCAACATGAACATGAGAGAGTACTCATGCACTGACGGCACGTTCCCACTAGTACCTGTAGAGGATTCGACTTACAGTACTAGTACTAGTAAAGCTATCATTAATATTGCCAATTGCCACTCCCAGCCAAACAACGCCAAACAACGCCTCGGCAATTCGGCACTCTGCCACGAGTCGTACTGAATGTCGTTCGAATATGCTCCAGTTACAAAAGGTGCGGTTCTAGAGTCGAGGCGAGCCGGGTTAACATATGTTGTAGGGCTCATGGTGGGCTGTGCCCTAACGTCCATCATAGTTGGTCTCTTCGATGTGAAGCATTACATGCACCTTCAAGTGAGTGCTACTTCACGTCTCCGGATAACAACTCACCATCTCCTAGCTCGTTCCTCACATATCTCGGCACCATCAAGTACTCTCATTGTATCATTCCTTAAACCTGAAACCGACATCGCTTGTTCTTCCAGTATTGGCGTTTGTTCGTGCACCACTTGGCCTTCTCAAATTCTAGCGACCTCTTCGTTGCCGAGCTGCTCTTCTACAATGTCGCAGTCCATATCGAGCGGCAATTTGGCAGTGTCAAATTTGCTGTGAGGGTCATCTAACATTACAGGCTAAACTCGTCCTTAATCTTATCTAGTCTTTTGCTCTAGTGTCAACCCTGCTTTCGACCTTCCTAGAATTCGTCTCCTTGCTTTTGTTTCACCGTGTTGGCTTAAATTACATCACGTCCGGTCCCTCAGCCTTGATTTTTAGCTTACTGTATCAGCACTCACGAATTGTCCCCTCTGTCTATGATTTCCGAATATTCGGCGTCCCGCTAAACAACAAAAGTTTCACTTACATTCTCGCACTCCAGGTTAGGCGCGTGTTCACGCATGCAACACCATTTACTGACGCGTCCTTCGAATTAACCTCCAGTTAGCTATAAGCCATCTGCCTGGCTCCTTGGCAGTGGCTGTAATCGGTATCTTAACAGGCCAGATTTATCGTTCGGATCTGTCAAATCTCAAGTCTTACCGCCTGCCCCCATCCGTCGTTCGCTTTTCGACTCGTTTCCTGCTCCCGCTCATAGGCTCCACCCGACCTCCCCGCCGCTCAAACCGTGCACGACCCGACCTGGACTCACGCACGTCATCTTCGGGGAACTCACCAAACCAGAACGAAGAAGTGATCACAACAGCTCGGACATCGGGTTCAGGAGGGGCCACGGCCCGTCGGGGCAATATCAATGCTGAGGGTGGGATGGGGCCATCTGTGGTTCGCGAATGGGTAAACGAGTTGACGGGAAGGACAGAACGTGCCCAAGTTGGCATTCGTGTGCCCCCTGATACCGAGATCGCTCAGTTGACCAGCATGTTTCCTGATCTGCGACGGGAAGTTATTGTCGGAGCTTTGCAGCGCAGGTGTGCTCCCCCGATCTTTGTATCGTTTACTCAACAATTTGACGATATAAATTCACTATAGTCCGACTATTGAGGGAGCCGTCGAGACCCTGTTGAGCTCTCAAGGATAATCGATTACATCATCACGGCTTTGATCAATTGACCGGAAAACGATCGTGAATGAGGGACAGCGGGCGTAGCCAGTACCTCATCACTCTCTTCTGTGTGTGCACAATCATTATATTCATCTAGACCCCGGGCTCCGGTTCTTCCTCAAATCCATCAACATCCTCATCATCTTCGACCGTGAAGGTGGAGAGCGGGATCGCGTACAGCCGAATTACAGGCTATGGGGGAGCATAAGTCGTTATCAACAGGCGAACATGCATACACAAGAAACGGATGACAATACTCCACTCCACGATCGAAGCATGGTGTGAAAAAATTAATAGATCTAGGCTCACCTTGTTGGGGTCTTTCACTAAAACATATTTGCCTTCCGGCATCTTCATGCAAAGGTCAGTGACGGTCCTCACGATACCCCACCCATTGGCCAAGGAAACATTGAGCTGGGCAGCAAAATCGGTGGGCCTCATAGACGCCGTACTCAGAATGACATGTCTTGTATTATCACGTGGATTCCCCCGAGATATGTACCTGAAGATAAAGGTGAGCATCTCCAGAAGCAAAAGGCAAACATGACAAAATCACGGAGAAAAGAAGCCCGATAGGGATAACTAAAAAATAACAAACCCGATTTTCATTAAATCTGCGCCTGCAAGGACACTCTGGACCGTCCACTTGGCGAGCTTACAACTGTTGTTCTTCATCTCCGTAGCAACAACTGCTCCACGCTGAGAATCCAATTTAGAACGCCAGTCGGGTGCGCCACCGGCACCTTGCGCCCTGGGATCGAATTCATTTAACGCACGAATGGTGACAAGACCGTGTCCTTCCCGCGGGTTTCCAGCACCAGGTGAGTAAGCGTCCACCTCAGTTCGGACACATATTTTCACATCCTCGTCTTCTGTTACTCCCATATCAAAGACACGGTAACGGTATCCACATGAGGCTAACGGTTCCGTTTCATCAGGGCCATAAAAAGGGTTGGCGTGTGCGAAATCGACGGCTGGTGGTGGTGGGGTCTCGGTGACCGATTGGAAACCAAAGTTTTGGTTGATGTATGTCGCCTCCAGTGAAAGCGAGGTGGCAGAATTCATAGGGGCAACCTCCGGGACTGCAACCTTTTCATTTGGGTTGTTAGGGTTTGGAGCTGTGGGATCTTGGGGAGGATCCGAAGCATTTTCATTGACAGTTACTGTGTCGAAGGGACCACCATCGCGTTTATCGAAGAAGAGACTGTTACCTTCGCGCACGATGACTATGTCCCAGGGATAGACAGACCGGGGGGCGCACATGAGGACGCTGAGGATAACATCTGTCGTGTACACCTTAGCAGTGTTTTTGCTAGCAAGCTGATTTCTAATTGGCAGTCGGATTTGAAGGAAAAATTCCGAATGCTTACTTGCTGGATAACAGGATCGTCAGACGTGGTGGTATTATATTTAATACGGTCAACGAGCTGGAGGGGACGCTCGGTCTTTGTGGTGACGCGATCGTATGACTTGTCGTACGCGAACAAGCGACCGTATGAATCCCTGTTGCAGATAATGAACCTGCCAGGAACTCAAGAATTGTACTAAAAACTCACAGCTCCTCCGGTTCGTCTACGTCGAGCCTCAACTTCGCAAGACGATGGAATTCGATTTCCTCCAATACTGACCATTGAGGAGATATAACCACAGAAGATTCACGAGTGCGGTTATTCTGAAAAAAAGATGAGTTATTAAACTATATGACAACACGGCAACGAACCTTTTCCCAATCTCTCCATCCCCGCCTCCCACCACGCTGAAGGCCACCACGACTTTGATTAGACCCACCACGACCTCCTCTTTGAGTCCCTCCTCTTGTGGCATAGTTCGTACTGCCTCTACTATTCCCTCTACCACCTCGGGAAAACGCACCTCCTCTGCGCGGTGGAGCCGCCTTATTGTCAACAAGAGAAAAGGATGACTCGTCCTCGACATGGAAATACGCAAACGCGCTAGCAGTCCCACTTCCAAAGGCCTGATTCCCATCCCGTCCCCTGCGCCCACCGGGGCCGCCACCACGGGGATTATTTTGTGGCGCTGGAAGACCAACAGTAGTTTGACGGTTCTCGGTTGAGAGATCGTTCCAGTCAGCAAACCGGCCAAGCTTGTCAGATTTTGAGTATGGAGCGTAAGGGATGTCCTTGAACTTAAATTGATCTGGAAGATTCGAAGAAGATGGGCCCCAACCACCGTCTGGATTGTCGTTGATAGGCGGCAGCGAGAACGAAGGCATCTTGGCTTGGCTTCACTGGCAAGTTTTCAAAAAAAAAAGTTCAAGCCTTGAAGACGTGGGAAAGTGCTTCCTTGCCGCCACCAATGAAGTAGGTATGTCCGGGTCTGACGATATGTAGACTGTATTGAATCTTTGCTTGTGCAGCGTTGTAAAAGAGATCAATAAAATAAACGAGCTCGAACTTCAACTAGGCGTCAGCGGGGCATCGTGGCATGACGAGTACAAAGGTGCGTTCTCGCGAAGTACATGTACCGCGACCTCCTGTGTCCAACCATTTCTTCCAATAGACTCCGCATATATATTCGTCGGCGGACTGAATTTCGAGCTCACTGAAGGAGACGTTATAACAATATTCTCCCAGTAAGTTTTTGGACCGAAATTTTCAAGGGGTGCGCCCTGACTCACTGACACAGATATGGTGAGGTCATGGACCTTCATATGCCCCGCGACAAAGAAACTGGCAAGTCTAAAGGATTTGGATTTCTTATGTACGAGGACCAGCGCTCGACAGTGCTGGCCGTCGATAATCTGAACGGAGCCAAAGTCCTCGAAAGGACTCTTCGCGTTGATCATGTCAAGAATTACAAGCAGCCGAAAACCAAAGGCACAGACGGTGAATGGGTCGAGCCAGAGGAACAAAGTCTGAACGCCAAGCCTCAGTTGATCATGGGTACGTGTCATGTCCGTCAATACTTTGATTTTTCTGAAAATGAAGGCCTGATCACAGATGATGGTGCTGAGTCTGATTCGTCTGCATCCTCAGGACCGGCAATTGACCCGGAGGATCCCATGCGTGACTACCTACTTTCAAAGCGAATCGAGGAAAAGGCTTCTGAGAAGTCGAAAAAAATCAAATCCAAAGGGAAGCACAAGGACGAAAGCCCAGAAGAGCGGCGGGAACGGAAAGAAAGACGTCGGGAGAAAAAGGCGCGGAAAACAAAATCGGCAGCATTGAAAGGCGTTGAAGCTTTACTGACGAGTTTTGGAACCCGCGAGAGGCGGGACGACAGGACCCGATCGCAAAGTCGCACACCAGATAAAAGTCGACCTCGTTCACGAACCAGGTCGCCCGGGCGTGATCACAGCATGCCGAGAACGAGTTATTCAAGGACCCGATCCCCGGTTGGTAGACATCACGAAACGCGTAGCGCGCGTGTGGACGTGTACGATAATGATAAGGGTGGACGCAACAGGACGTCTGTACATGACTCGCGATCGAGAAACAGAGCACAGTATGACTGACCCAGTGTTCTCAGTACAACTGATGGGCATGCAATATACTTATCGCTCAGTTCGGAGAATTTCATATATATGTTCGTCTTCCTCGAACTTGGATGTTTCCCTATTATCATGACTGCCGTCTACGCAACTCACTGCATAGTGTCACAACAATTCCGTCATCCGTTCTCTTGGGCTTTGTCTGCTTTTGGTCGCCTGTGGATTTAGAAAAGCAGAATAGTTTCGTCCCGGTAAGTGATGACTCTGTATCTTCAATGACAGCAATTCTGGCGAACATATGTCCAAATGCTGATAGGTGTCGTCCATCCGACTCCATCGACGATACGGTAAGCACACAGCCCACCACATTCCTCGTGACTGAAAAGATGAACCAGGTGTTGCGCATGTGTTGACTTCTCTTCCAACACGATCGACAGGTACAGCAAAGCGTTTTGAAGACAACAAATTTCAACGGACTTTGATGGTTACAGACCACCGAAGAACCGAGGAACAAACAGCAGTTACACACACGTAGCAAAGACTGACCATAAAACGGAACAGTAAATAGGTCGTGAGAGCCAAGAGCCCCAGTTGACAGAAACGGAAGCCAGTCGTTCGGACATGTTTCGCAAAGCTACGTCAATCATGAAAATGCCATTCCAACAATGATAGGTGCTGCGCTGTGACTACGGGGGGTCAGTAGCAGTTTCAAGTCTTAACTGATTAACACATACCACTGGCCCAGCGACATAGTAGCAGCCACGTGACTGCATCGCCTCCTCCTACCTCTGCCCACTTCTACATGTGATGAGGAGCGACTTGGAAGAATGATGGAGGTCATCGCTGTCCCATGCGCTGTGCGTCACGGCTCTAGATCATCTGTAGGGTCATTTTTTCAGTACATTTCATTCGTCTCAATCAGAAAAACAGCTGTCCGCGGTTGTCTCTCAATTGCCCTCTTTGCTCGTTGCAGAGGATTTGCGTAACGCGATTCTCCAGCTCGCGGTATCTGTGCTCACGGCGGGAACATAGCGCTATGGACAGGTCTCGGCTTGAAAATGATCGATCGATCTGGGGACTACCCAGAATTTGGTGTCAAGTTATGCGGTGCCCTTGCAGATCTGGGTAAGGCCTGAAGAATGCGTTCAGGTTGTTCAACTGTTGCAAAAAGCCAACGTGCATGGCCTTCACAGTTGTATTCATTCAGGATTTCTATGGGATCATGGTAATCAATGCATTCACGTCGCGCATGCCTTGAGTACTTACTAGTGGAAATATGGCTGCATTTCTACCCACAGGACAACTTGAAGTGGTGGTTTTTTCAACCAGTCGCGAATCTCGCGAAAACAGTTGATCACCATTCAGCAACAAGGTTCTGAAAACCCTTGCGGGCCATTATTTTCCCTTCGGATAAACTTACGCTTGACGAGGTTGAATTGCCTTCACGTCACGGTAAATAGGACACGTGACCATAAATTAACGCATGGACTTACCACTGAACCAGTACTACTACCGTCGCCATTCCCACATTCCCCAAACTGCTGCCCTGCATGAATCAGCGGCTAAGTCTCCATCAAGAACCCTTGTCGTTCTGGACTTGGGAGCATAAGCAATCAACTTGATCTGGTGCTGTGGTCCAAGTTCCCTATTCTGGAGTAACTTGTTACCGATACCAGGAACACGCCACAATGCCGTACGTGGAATTTGCAGTGCGCTAGACAGGCTCCTTCAGGACAAAACAACGCACATGAGCCGAAAGTGAATCGGAACCAAGGTCAGTATATGGAACCTCAAAGTAGATATATGGACTTGCATTGTTAACAGAGGAAGAAGAAACCTTGTCTGCTTCGCATGGTTGCGAGGTTTGGCGGTATCGAGGGCTCTATGGCATTATGTTACGGAAAGGTTAAGATACTGAATTCAGTGATCCAGAGAGGGACGAAGAAACCAATTTACACACAGCAGGGATGGGGAGCCTGGGGGGCTACCGTCGATAACCAGACTGGCTGTACCACACACACACTGTACACACACGGCATTGGGTGAACGTTTTCCTGCGGGTTCGTAATCAATCACTGCAGATGCTGTTAACCGATTAAGTTGTTACGTACCTCTCTTCGGAGCGACTTGGACTCGGAAGTTCAAGTTCAGCTTTACGAGTGCTCTCTGCCTGAAGTTGCCTGATATCTCCTCTTACTCGAATGCTCTCCTCGAGGTGGGCGACCTCGTCGTAGAATGAAAAATTGGTGAGGTTGCAACGAGCGCCAACTGTCACTGACAAACATGTCACAACTTGAATGAGCGCTCAGCGCTCGCCAGTGCGGCTGCAGCCTGATTACTATCCACTCTTTTGCCTTGAGCCTCTCTGTAATTCACGTCCTCTTCTTTTCTTTTCTTTTCTGTATCCAGGCCAGCAGTGAATCTTGACTACCCACACGCTCTTTTCCTCTTTCACCGTCCCGAGAATGAGTGGACACAATCAGTTAGCGATGAGGAGCTTGTTCAATCACAGGTACGACTGTACAAGTTCTAGTTGATGGTATGGGTGATGTTGAAAATATATATGTCGTTTAAGATTAGTGTCTCGAGACAGTACCAGCTGTGAACCAGCCGATCCCGATAACACCTTGACTGATCGTCTTAACACTCTCCTCAATACATCCGGTCCCGGCTATATTTTGCAACTCTGCCCGAGCACGCGTTACCTTATCAGCGCGCCCATCCACTTTGCCGCTCACCAACAGGAAATCAGTACATTAGGGTATCCCACTGGCGACGAGAGGGCTACTCTCGTTGTAAATGGACCTGTAGCCAATGGCGCAGGTCACACCACAGCTGTGGACGGTACCTGCGCGGATTGCAGTGGTGTAACTTTACGGAACGTTCAGGTCAGGCTCGAAGCTCTTCTCCGCGATTACTTTGATTGATTTACCGTTCATCTAACCAGATCAACGGTACTCGCCTTGGCGCACCCCCTACATCTGGCGGAGCAAACATTGAGATGGGGGGTGGAAATTCCAACCAACTCATCGAATTTGTGCACTCGTACGATCCTAGAGGCTGGTCATGCCTCCACTTGGCCGAGGGTCCGTTCACCTGCAACAACGTCACTGTCCAGAATAACGACATCGGTCCATGCGGGTCTGACGCATTCCAACAATGGGCCGATGGGATCAGCGTAAGTTGCCAAAACTCCTTGATTCGCAATAACATGATCAACAACCCAACGGATGGTGGTATCGTTTTGTTTGGTTCCCCCGGGACCCTCGTTGAAAACAACACCATCTGGGTTGAAAGTGTGAGTAGTCATCGCTCATCGGGACAAATTAGTAATCAAGTATCGCCGTTTTCTAGCAAACGTTGTTGGGAGGTATAAATATGGTTGACTATGATCCGTGGCAGGGCAATTATACGGGCACGATCGTCAGAAACAATACCGTCATGGGTGGATTTGCGTCGAGTAAACCCGATGGCACAGAAACGAAAGGCACCAATGCCGAAGATGTAATTATCAAGTAAGGGATTTTGATGCTGTCGTATTCGTCAGGGACTGACGTCTTGTAGAATTGGTATAGCGATTGGGCCCCGTACCTGGTTTGGAGACCGATACGGCACCAACGTCAGCCAGTCAGGAACGGTCCTTAATAATCGTCTGACAGGCGCATTCAGCTACGCCATCGCCATAAGCTCTGCAAAGAATTTCACAGTGGAGAACAACGTGCTTTTTGGGAATACGTCTTTCATCGGGGCACGCGGACCCAACTGCACGACATCTGACATTGTGCCTACTCCCGCTGCATTCGTCCAGGACCAAAATAACGTACAACAGTCTACAACTCAGCTCGAGTTCCAGTCTATCCCAGACGGGGATGCGCTGACATGCGTGTTACCCCCTGCGGGTGGCGATTATTGGCCATTCGGTGGCAACCCATTGACCTCACAGGCCTCACCCACAGGAGGAGGTTCCTCCAACGGGAAGACCGTTGGACTTGTCGTCGGACTTATCCTTGGTCTCCTTTCCGCTGCGGTGATTGCATGGTTCGTTCGGAAATGGGCCGTTAATCACGCAGAGCGAAACAGACTTTTTAATTCCACCAGAAACCCTCGTGGATATACCCGAAGTACGAGTACGATTTGATCCATAGAAACTCCCGAACTATTGTTGGGAACTTTGCACATTTCTATACCTAGTGCCCTCTATTACCCGTTTGTATCTTCAAATTCTTGTCTCCAGTATACAATACTGTACACCGTGACATTAGTACTTTCACGATACAGTCGGATGACTAAGCAAGACCTCTGAGTGACAAGGTGATTTTTTTGGTCTATTCTCCGACCCACAAGTTTCTTTGTCCTCAAACTACTCACACGAAATTCAATGGCGACGGAACGAGGGTAAGCTGAGCATGATATCAATGGAATGACCCCGACTTGTGTTTAGTTGCTCTTCGTAGCTTTCTTGGTGTAACACCACCAATCTCGACAAGCCAATCAAATGAGCGGGAAGAGGAGGTAACAGTCACTCTGATGGAAGAGCTGAAAAGGCAGAATACCTTTGAAAATGAAGAGCAGTCCCGGAGAAGGTGAGCGGTGCCCATGATATTTCCAGACAGTGTACAGGCGTCCACCGGATACAGCCCATCTCTGCGCGGTGTCCGCATCCTAGTTCCCAGAGAGGCGCTTTGAATCGATTTCTACAGGCTTCGATTGCTGTCGTCTAGTCCAAAGTTCTGTGGCCGTTAGCGATACGACGCCGTTCACCGGGGTGGCGCATTTCTCGTCATCGGTTTCGCCCATCCAATCTTTAACGCTAACGGGGTACCTCAAACGTTAATTCATAGGGAGATCGTCCTAGGACGCGTAGCTGCTCTGGTGAAAAAATTTGTTCGCAATGTGTCCGTCTCGCGGGGTCTATCAGAGGCGGCAGCCAACGCTGCTGGTGGCAAGATCTTTACGTTTGGGTCATATCGATTAGGCGTACACGGCCCTGGTACTGATATTGATACGTTATGCGTTGTGCCGAAGCATGTGTCTCGTGAAGACTTTTTCGATGTCTTCGAGCCAATGTTGAGGGATGCTGAAGGCGTCACAGAAGTTTCAGTGCGTGTGGTGTCAACTCGAACGTCTTTTGCATTGGTTCATACCACACTTCTAGGGAGTGCCAGAGGCATACGTCCCCATCATCAAAGTCAAGATTTCCGGCATACCAATCGATTTTTTGATGGCACGTTTAGCGCTGCCTTCAATACCAGATGATCTATCTCTGAAGGAAGATAACTTACTACGTAATCTCGACGAAAGATGCGTACGGAGTCTCAACGGTATGTTTCGTCATATGTTAGCCTCGACCAGCACACTCAGGATGGTACAGGTTCACGGGTAACTGATGAAGTGCTACGTTTGGTCCCTAATGTTCAAGTTTTCCGAGATTCACTGCGATGTATTAAATTATGGGCTCAGCGTATGTCTGGATTTTAAACTCAAATCGACCGTGCTGAATGTACCTTTGACCCACAGGGAGAGCTATATATTCCAATGTAAATGGATTTTTGGGAGGTGTGGCATGGGCTATGCTTGTTGCTCGAATATGTCAGTTGTACCCCAAGGCCATTGCTGGCGCGATCGTCAGTCGGTTTTTTATCATCATGTACCAATGGCGAGTGCATGTCTTTGTCGTCCTTATTCCTTGGTTGAGGTTCGTTCTCCAGGAATTGGCCACAGCCGGTCCTATTAAAGCAAATCGAGGAAGGGCCTCTGCAAGTTCGAGTATGGAACCCAAAGGTGGATCTTCTTGATACGAAGCCGTGCCGATTCTAACAGTCCATCAGCTGTACCCTGCAGATCGATCACACAGGATGCCAATCATTACGCCTGCATATCCTGCGATGTGCTCGACTCATAATGTCACCGCATCTACACAGATGATCATGACAGGAGAGTTTGAAAAAGGTAAGGCTCTGACGCTTTCCAGGGACATTACTTGCCAATATTCTATCAGGTGCCGCCATTGTGGACAAAGTCATCGTCGGGAGCGCGTCCTGGTCTGAATTGTTCTGCAAACACGATTTTTTCCACAAATACCGGTATTATCTTCAAATCATCGCTTCTACAGGAAATCCCGATCTACAGATCAAATGGTGGGCCACTTTATCTTCTGCCCTGGGTATTTCTTTCAACCGATCTTGTCGATTCAGGGCAGGAACTGTAGAGTCTCGCATACGACAGCTAGTCATGAAGCTTGAGTACGTCGACTCTTTGACATTGGCACATCCTTTCATCAAAGGCTTCGAGCAAGTCTCCCATTGTCTTTCGGAGGAGGAGGTTCGGGCAGTGGCACAAGGTGAAGTCTCTGACGCGATTGCGAAGCGCAAGAAGGAAGACACCGAAGGCAAGGAAGGAGAGAGTCCTGTATATTCAACAACTTTTTACATCGGTCTCATGATCGAACCCAAACCAGGTGCGTTTCCATGTTGGGTAACAATCACCTGTGTTACGGTCTCACCCCATTGCTCCCATTAAGCTGGTGCAGTCGGCCCTCGGCGGCTAGACATATCGTATCCTACTACTGAATTCACTAAATTGGTTAAAATGTGGGAAAAGTTTGACGAACTGACGATGGGTATTGTTGTGCGGCACATCAGGAGGTCTGCCTCTTATTCTTGACAAAGGGCCAACCTGGCTGAAAATAAATAGCACCTCACTACCAGATTATGTTTTCGATCCCGGAGAACGACAACCGAAGCCTGCACAGAAGCGTGTCAAGGTATGCTTCTTCACCTTGCTACAGTCGCACATTGTCGAGGTCCACTGACCCTACCCTGAATCGTGGTGCCGAACATCAAGGCGCCGGGCAAGTCGAACAATACGTCACCGGATATGCCAAACAAGAAACGACGGTCGGTCTTTTTATTCAAGCTAACAGTTTCTCCTAATTCCATGACTGCCCATATATTGTCAGATCATCCCATACGTCTTCCGATTACTCCACAGCTGCACTGAAGCAAACTGAAAACGGTGTCCTACCGCCGCCGCGTTATTCTCTCTTACCAATAGCGGAAGATTCCAGCCTATACTCCTCACTTGTGAAGGATCCAGGCGATATGAAATCACCTCAACTACCGTTTGGTGAAAACGTAGCCGTTGCTACAGGTGCAGTCGGTGCCCAATAGAAATTCTGCCGCCTTGAGGTTTCAAGGGCAACAAAAACTGGCCCATCGTAGACAAGTTTCTTCCATCCACGCGAATTCCTTGACATGGCTATTTGGTTTATTCATCACTTCATTCTTAATAGGGACCACGATTATCGAGGCTGGACGTCCGGCCACCAGGTGTTGACAGATGTTCCAAATGAATTATTCCTTCTGTTTTCCTGGTCTTGGCTACCTACTTCATGGTCGTCGAGCACCTTTCCTTCGTTACCATAAATCTCACAGCACAAAAACGTGTATTTTAACTCTTAGCACTATTATTTAAAACTCTTAAACTGCAATCGCGGGTGAAAGTCCAAACAAATAATGATATAGAAGCACAGATACAATGGTTCTGCCATTAAGGAAACAAGGTACTGGATTGGCTACAGTATTAGTCGGATTCTAGATCGTAATGCCCTTGTCATGACTGGAGCGAAGAAATAACAAACTACATATAAGTTGAATAATCCCCTTTCTCGCTATACCCCCGAGGTGAGGAGGATCCGATGGTAGATGGCGGTGGGTCCACAGGAAAGACCTGAGGATTTGCAACGCCTGGTAAGGCCATCGCCATTTTGGCCCCCAGGGCCTCGAACTGAAGGTGAGCGCCAAGTTTCAAGGTGTCTGATTTCCAAATGCGCTGATAGATGTAGGAGTCGGAGAAGGGTGCGTAAGACGAAGATTGTGAATCGGCTGAAGCCAAACACCGAAGCCAGATTCGAAGACGATGTGACGCGTTATTGGGGATGGATGAGATGGGAACGGTACTATGGGATTATATTATGAGTAAGGAAAACATTGATGAGACGACCAAGGGACGTTGCTTACTAAACGAGAAATGTTACGGTTCGGGGGTCACAGTCAAGACGTACGCGGTAGTCTTCGAAGAGAACACGGGCCACGCCACCCGCCTCGTATTCCAGCGATATATTGTAAAACCCTCGTGATAGAGGATGCCACCTTTGTACGCCGGGTTGTATATCCGTTCAGAACTGCAAGACAGCACAAAACACAGACGTACTTGACAAAGAAGGTAACCAGTGCTCTTCCAACGTACCCTTGATAAATCTGGACGTGTTGACTAACATTCTTTAATCGGGCGAAGGATGCATCTCCAATGCTGTTGAAGTCTGGATCTTTACCGATCCAGATTTCATCCTCGGAGAATAGTTGGTGATCGATGCCGTTCACATGAACCCACACACGCAATGAATGTAAGCATCCGGCCGGGAGACTTGTTTTAGGAGGAAATACGCTTACGAATCGTCAATAGCGGTGCGTTGATGACTCGAGAGATAAACTCACAAAACAACAAATTCCAGAAGTCTGGGGTCCACGGTGAGCCTCAGATCGACGGGTTCACACAGGATGCGTTCGACCGAGCTAACCTTCATGGATAAGGTGAAAGAATAGTATCGTCCTGTTCTCTCAGTACACGGTTCGGCTCTGGATAAACTTGAATGACGTGAAAGAGCCAGAATGAATTAGAAAAGGACGCACGTAATGAGAAGCTGCATTCGAGCTGCACCCGCGAGAACATGGTATGTATACACATACTTTTTGCTAATATGATTCCTTTATGAGCCCAGACGAAACGCTAGATGAATCAACACACGTTGCACTGTCGGGTTCGTCGTAGCTTAAGTGACCGCTGACAGAGCCGCTGGCATCGCTCAAGCTGAAGACGACGCTAATCGTGAGCGCTAAACGACGCACTGACGATATTTGAAAGGGTATTTACGAGGTTCCGCGTTCTGCTACGGGTGTGTACGCTGGAGTGGCTTCGCCATAGAGATCGTATTCGGAGAGCATGTTGTCAAAAACAAAACGATCTCTACGGGCTTGTTCAAAACCTCAGAGTCATGAGATTGCAGGATTGCACGAGGAAGCGCAGCCCGTTGCAGGTGCAGTCCAAAAAGGAACAGCGGGACGCCCTTGGCACGCGCTTAGCGGGTTTAATATTTTGGCCTCAGCGATTGTATCAGAAAGCTGTGCGATCCTAATAATATTGAACGTTAGTTACTGAGGCGATACAACCTGAAGCTTGTCGCAATATTCTAACAGCTGGACACTAGCTATCGTAGAGCACACCCAGGGCCCAGGCCTTGTCAATCAAAACATTCTGCCTTAGCCTGAGAACACCAGACCATCGTGACATCTTGTGACACGCTGGCTCGAAGGCAATGGCAAAGGGATCCCAACTTACACAACTCAAATCTGCCCTCTCCCAAGCTGGTGTAACCCGTCAACCACAAAATGGAAAAAAGCGAAAGCGCGTTAGTGTGGACCAAGACAAGGCGAAGAAGGCGGCGAAACTAAACGAGATTCACAAAAAACTTAATCCATTTGACGTCAAAGTCACAAAATTAAAACACGACGTTGGTGGGAGAAAATTAAAGGGTGTTTCGGGGCGGCCTGCGCAAAGTAAGCAAGCTGGTCTCGACCAAGTGCGTGCCCATCCCTTCGGTCGGGGCCATTAATATTCATCAAACGTCGTACACAGCGGAAAAAAACTCTGTTGAAAGAGTATGAAGAAAAGAATCGGTCGGGTGGGATTGTAGATCGTCGGTTTGGTGAAAATGATCCCACTATGACTCCAGAGGAACGGATGCTGGAGAGATTCACGAAGGAGAGACAGCGTGCTTCAAAGGGTGTCGCCTTCAACCTTGAGGATGAAGATGAACTCACGCACTATGGACAAAATCTCTCCAAAATGGATGATTTCGATGATGTTGGTTTGACTCTCGACGACGACGAGGACCAGCTAGGTATGAACCAGACACATTTTGAATGACATGTACTGAAAAGTCATGCAGGTCAAATTGACCGTGATGTCGTTGGGAAGACACATTTCGGCGGATTTGACGATGAGGAAGAGGAAGACCCTGACCAGGCATGTCGTGTTCAATACAATATCTTGGATGTTAGCTGAAAGTACGGCAGCTGGCAAGGAAGAAGTCGAAAGCTGAAGTCATGGCAGAGGTCATGGCCAAGAGCAAGGAACACAAGGTGTGTGTACCGCTTCCACCTTGCATCTTTTCACATAATTACTGCTATACAGCTACGTCGGCAAATAGAACGAGAACAAGGAGACAATATTCGTCACGAACTCGATCAAGAATTCGATTCCATTCGATCCTTACTGTACACACAAGATCCATCGTCTACGGGTAGCAATTCTGTTCCTTTAGGCCGCGTCCGGCCCGAAATGAACGAACCAAGCATTGCTGTAGCCACCGAGAACTATGATCAGCATGTTCGGGAGCTTGCATTCGATAAACGAGCGAAACCCAAGGACCGGACGAAGACCGAAGAAGAGTTGGCCATGGAAGAAATGGAAGCTTTGGAGAAGGCGGAGCGGAGAAGGAAAAGACGAATGATGGGTGATGAAAGTGACAGTGACGAGGATGCAGGGAAGACCAGAGGAAAACGGAAGAGGGAGAGGGGGGCTGATGATCTAGATGATGATTTTCATGAAGAGGAAACAGAATGGGATGGATTGGGAGCTGGTTTAGAGGAAGGGACCGGAGATAATGCCAAGGATGAAAGTGAGGAGGAGGACGATGATGAAGATGGTAACGAGGAAGATGCTGATGAAGGCGGTGAAGAGGAAGAGGATAATGGAGATGGTGACGAGGAAGCGGATGAACATGAAGGGGACTTGGATGACTCTGACATATCAGACGTCGAAGATGGAGATCACAAAGACCTCTTATCAACAGGGAAGACTGATAAAAGGTCTCTGGAAACGAAGAAGAGTTTTAACAATGAGTTACCTTTCACGTATCCGTGTCCAGCTACCCATGAAGACTTCCTCGAGATCACAGAAGACATCGAAGACAAGGATGTCCCAATGGTAGTGCAGCGTATGAGAGCTCTATATCATCCAAGCCTCGGACCAGAGAATAAATCCAAACTGCAGGTCTGTCCCGCACTTCCTACACCTAACGATTCTCCTAATATGTAGCCGCCTAGACGTTGACGACAGTGCTTATTGACCACATTCTTTACATCACGTCACCTCCTTCCCCCCGCTTCACTCTCCTGTCATCAATAATGCCCCACCTGTTCGCCCTCACTCGGGCATATCCTATCCAATCTGCAGAACACTTCAACGAGAAACTCACTTTGATGCACAAAAATCTGAAACGCGGTCTATCTCGTGCGCTGGATCCCGACGCAAAAACCTGGCCTGGGCTTCCGGAGTTGTCTCTCTTACGAACAATCGGTCTCATATGGTCCACTAGTGACATGAATCACGCCGTCGTTACGCCGACGCGTTTGCTCATGGGCGCGTATCTTGGACTGGCTCGGGTAAGGTCATTAGGAGACATCGCCAGCGGTCTTTTTCTTTGTACCCTGTTCCTACAGTTTGAGGGGTTGTCAAAGCGTTTCGTTCCAGAGGCGGTCAACTTCGTCATTAACGCAGTGCTGCACCTGACTCCACATGGTTACAAGGATGTTTCATCATTGCCAGGATCATTTCCCTCTCCTGATTTCCGTTCAGATCTCTGCCGGCCACTGTCTATCGACGCCAAGAAAGCCCAGGGATATCTTGTGCAGAAACCAAATTTGGCCGACATACTATCCCGACCTCATCCGGACGAACAGACAAAGCTGGACTTGTTGGGCCTGGCACTTGATCTGCTTGGACGGTTGGCGGAAATGTACAAGAGCTTGGACGGATTCGTAGAACTGTACGAGCCTGTAGTTGAAATCCTTCGCCAGGTTGATTCAAAAAGCCTTCCCGAGAGGCTCCAGGTGAGTGGTCCATCTCTTTGACGGGATAACACTATTGATTTTGGAGGCCATTGTAGACGCGGATCACCCCTTTGCTGGACACGACTAGTCGACTCTTGAAGTTCTCAATCCAAGCCCGTCGTCCCCTCCTCCTGCAATCGCACAAACCCATACCAATCCCGACTTACATCCCCAAGTTCGAGGTCAATTCGGCATACTTACGTCGTCAAGACCCTGACCATGAGCGCAACGAAGCATCCAAGCTCCGAAATCAGTACAAGCAGGAGAGGAAGGGAGCTATTAGAGAACTTCGCAAGGATGCCCGATTCCTTGCTGGTGTAGAGCAGAAGAAGCAAGCAGAGAAGGACAAGGAGTATAATATGACCATGAAACGGGTAATGGGATCGCTGGAGGGTGAGAGAGCAGAGGAAAAGGCAATGGAGAGGGAAAAGAAGCGAGCAGAAAAGCGGTCGGGGCGTAAATGAAGTGTTATATTACGTTCGGCACACGACGAGTTTCCTAGTTGCTGGTAGTATACCAATGTCCTTCATTGGTCGAAGCAGCCAAGTGCTCAAACAACCCTATGTGATTATCCAGGCAGTCAGATACTCCTACTCTGCAAAAGGCAAGCACAATGACTGATAGAAATATGTCTATGAATCCCAGTCCTCCAAGGCAAACGCTAGAACGTCAAAAGCAGGTGCAGCGTCCCCGGACCTTGTTGAAAGACTCTCCACTCCCCGTCTCACGAACCGCACTAGTCCATCGAGTTCCGTGGACAATTTATCCACTCGACTAAAGAAACCCTCTTCAGCAGAAGATGCAAACGATGCCGCCATTGAAAATGTCGGCTCAACGTCACGCAGGCTGTCATCGCCATCCAGGTCAGATTCCTCCTCCGAGCTGTCTTGAGACTCCCGGAGAGACTGGGAGAATCCAATGACATTGCGGTTCTGACGTCGTTGACGGCGGCTGTGATGACGTTTCATCGTCACGGACTGACGAGATATGTCATGGGCGGTATCTCCAGCGAACGCTACGAAGAGGCCACTAAAGTGGAGACATATATCGAGAATCGAGAGAATAGCACTGTGTAGCGCGCCGGTCTACAATTGCACATAAGACCTACAAGGCATAATCAGAACGAATGAACATACATGTGGTCGAAGAAGACAGCGTCCTTGGATCTTTTCAAGACTAGATCACCTAGTAAGGAAATAAGGATGAAGACGAGAAGAAAAGGCCTCACTGGTCCTCGTGCAGACGAATCATATCATCAAGTGATTTTGCTTCTCGAAAAAGGTTGTGAAATTTGAGAACCTGCGTGTGGATGACCTGAAACGATATCAATTCAGCACGAAGCATAAAAGAGCAGGAACGTTGTCACATATGTCGTCAAGAAGTTCAACAAGGTGCTGTCAGAGAAGATGTTCAAATAAACATTTTAAAATTGTACCGACACAACTCACTTGACGAACCACGATAACTTGCTTCTGATTGCATAAAAAACCTTCAACTCGTTTCCAAGGTGCGGACTACTCGCCCTTGCACCTCTTACAAGAATCCGCTCCAATAGACTCTTTGCTCTGCGAATTTGTAACAGGAACACGAAGATCGACCCGTATACTTGATGCACCTTTGGCCCGAATATGTATGTCAAAGGAAATGGTACGGCGTATTCAACTAGCAGGCCGTCGATAGCTTTTAGTGTTCGCTTGATCGCATTGTCTTTACTGCTTCGGTATGACAGTCGAACGAGAGACGTCTCAACCCATTTTGTTTTGCCGGTCTCGACTACATCGCCGAAAGCAGTGTTTAAAAAATGAAAATCGCTCCAAGATTGGCCGCTGTCCATCTATTGATGACCTTCAATAAAATTCTGTCTGTGGAAGGAAAATATAAAAACCTTTCCGAAAAGGATATCAGCGAAATGGCTCATCGCATCTCCTCTTCTCATAAGAAAGATATCCTCCATAGTGGAAAGATGTTGCCACAGATCACAATCAACGAGGACCTTCGCCAAGAGTGCTCCAGCCGTCTGACAATGAGGCAATAACTCGTCGAATACAAGCCTAGAAAGTGTGTCCCCAGATACCGAATACCTGGAATCAATCCCTCCATGTCGAATTTCTACCTCTGACGCCAACAGCTTATTGAAAGGCCGCCAATCAGATAGCCATGTATGATCTGCTATCCCATCCCCAGCCAGCGGAACCCCAAGCGCACGAAGAAGTCCAATAGCTTTTCCAGACGCCAAAACGTGCTCAGCGACATGCGCCAGGAAAATAGGAATAGTCTTCGACCCAGGGTGTTCTTTCGTGCCATCCATCAAAGTATACCCTTCCGTCCAGAAGTCAGGGTCCAAGAGCATCAACTCATTATCTTCAATGAAAAATTCGTCGTCGAGAGAAGCATCACCATAACTTTCCCGACGGTCAGAAGGGTCCCGGATAGGCATACCATTGTTCATCCAGCGGCCGACCATGCGCCATACCGGCTCGGCTGTCTTGACAAAAGCTCGCATCAATACATCAGAGGTCACGTTATCGCCCATCGACAAATGTTCCTGTACGGCCTCCAAGAGAGTGTCAAGCAAATGTGCTGTGACCGCTGCCGGAGGGATCCGAGTAGGTAGATCTGACATAATCCACACTTCCGTTGCTACCTGTTGGGTGCGTGACGTATGGTTCAGAACTTTTTGGACGACATCCAACAGAACGCTGAACGCCCCTGAGAATGTATCCCGGAGAGCTTTTTCAAGGCTAAGGAGGCTGACAACAAGAGGAGGTCCAACTCCACCTTGGGCTTGACATATCTGTTCTTCCTTAGTCGCACACCATTTATCGAATGCCCTGATTTCTTGATCGACCGCGTCTGAGAATGCTTCGAGTGTGCGTGTGCTACGACCGCTCGAGTTTTGGAGACGAGTTGACCTGTCTAGTTTATTCGGGTATTGCGAACCTTTTGTGAAGATAGTAGAGACGAATTTTCGGAGACGTTCCACAGAAGTAGCGGTTTGCGAAAAGGATGTGAGTATGGACGCGTAAGATGTCAAAGTGAGATGAAGCAGTCTGGGTGCGATGGGCGATAACTGGCGATTGTGTTAACCTAGCTAATGCCCAACAATAAGTGATACACGTACTTTGAAAGAGTCATGCATCCATGTCAAGAGTAAATTTGTTCGACCCTGGAGAGCAATGAGGACCTCACGAACCGCATCCTGTTCGTTTATATATCTCTATGCTGATTGTGATCAGGGACTACCGTTCAGGGCTCAAATATATTTTACCTCTTGTTCCGGTCCATCGATAGCAAGTGTCTGACGCTCACCTAGAATACGCCGTATGGAGGGTCCTAAGGTGGAAGAAGCTAGTAAATTCACTGAAACTTGATGCCAATGAATATTGCTGCCTACCTAACGTAGAAGCGTCCCCAAGATCGAACGGCCGAGTCAAAGAAGCATCGATACGCCATTCAGCCCCCCAGTATTGCCGTGTTTTAAGCTCTTCAAGTTCCTTGCGGTGACTATACGTGGGTTGATTTTCAGGTAACGTTCCCGGTTGCCGCCTCGATATTTCAGGAATTGGCACGGCTTCCGGAACTTCGTCCGAATCGAGAGAAGACAGGGAATCGTTCAACTCATCTGAATCATCCAGGGGAGATAGCGACGGGGTACTCCCATCACTGTGCGCATCCCAGTTCTCGACGGTGCTGCCTGGAGGTAAACCATATGCGCCCTCCCAGTGTTGACCCTCGAATGGTTCTTCAGCCAGGATATCCTTCCACGTCAGGGTGGGAGGCGGTTTGGGGGGATTCCTCGAGTTCTCGAGCAAGGTCTCGGCATAAGTAATTGTTGACGGCGCGGGTGGGAGAGATAACATTATCTGATTTTCAACATGGCTATATATAATGCGAATGGTTGGAAGAACCTACGAGCAAATGTAAGTGATCGGGGAGTCGTGCCATCTAGGAACATGTCATGTCAATCACGACAGTTAGGGTCATAATTATGAAAAACAACCACCTTTATCTGGTCGTCCAAATCGCTCTGCTGCCTAGTCCGACTTTTTAACTGTCGGTACGACGCATCGAGAGCCTCTCCCAATGCATCTCGCGAATTAATACGCGCTTTCTGGACATGACTGTAACACGAGTTACTGGCTGCTCCAGTGTGACCAAATGGACATACCCGCGAATCTGCTTATCCACGACAGACATATCAATACTGGAAGCTACTTTAGACGTATATTCCAAGTTCTTTGACACGAATTCGACAGCTGTCCTGAAGTTCTCTTCATCGGTTTCTGCGGTCAAACCAGTGATTTGAGTAACCAAGTTCTGGCTCAGAGGCAATATACGTGAAGATTGTCGGGTGGAAGGTCTTGCATGGCGCGAAGTCGGCCGCTGGGAAACACGAGAACCTGGTCGGACGGATAAGCTGGAAGAGGGCCTGGTCGACGTTGGTTGCTGGGAAAGACTAGAAGGCGGTCGTTGAGATGCACTTGATGGTGGCCTCAAAGATGCGCTGGAGGATGGCCGTTGGCTTGCCAGTGATGGGTTCATTGTCCCGGTCACGGTGTGACTTACGCGAACTTGCCTTGGTCGCCGCTTTTCTCAAATACCATGTCTGGTCGACTTCTACTACGGAGTCTTCGTTCACCACAACCCATATATTCTAGGTCCTATGTCGCTGCAGCACCAACGTGGACGGCACGCCCAGCCGCTGTGTCCAAACCCCACTGGCAATCCGCAAAATCCAGCACAAACGTCGCAAGCACCGGAGACCCTGACATCATAGAAACGCTCCCAAACACTTCTGCCGAGATAAAACCGCCAACAGAGCTCGTCCCTCCTCCTGTTTTGTTTGAAGAGGCTGTCTCAACTGACAGGTCCACGATCGATTGGTCGAAAAGTTATCAAGGGCTTTCGACGCAGGCGTTTTCGAAGGAGGTTGCGGAAGTGTTGTTGGCTCCCATTGATCCTATGGACATTGAGATGAAGCCAGGTATTTAGACGCGTTGTCCAACCTTGCTGTGAAGTTTAAAATTGAACAGACGGTCTGATTTATCTGCCCGAAATCAAGTATCGCCGCATCCTCAACAAAGCTTTTGGCCCTGGTGCGTGGGGCCTCGCTCCAAGAGGCGAGACAAATGTCAGCGAGAAAGTCGTCAGCAGAGAGTATGCCCTAGTATGTCAAGGGAGGTCCGTAATTCTTACCGCCATACTTTGTGAGCCGAATTGAACGCCGCCTAGACTAGTTGCTATTGCCCGCGGAGAACAAGATTACTTTGATAAGAAGGGCATTCCAACTGCAACGGAGGCGTGCAAGAGTAATGCTCTGATGCGGTGCTGTAAAGACCTGGGCATTGCCAGTGAACTCTGGTAAGCGACATGACTGCACCATTTGGCAAGGTGGCACACGTGTGATGACATTGATTTGACAGGGATCCTCGATTCATCCGCGAGTTCAAGGCAAAATATTGCATAGAGTTATTTGTTGAAAACGTCAAGGATAAAACCAAGTCTGTCTTTTCATTCTGATTTATTTTATGCGGCTAACGGTGAGGTTTTGACAGAAAGAAGCTTTGGAGACGCAGGGATCAGCCGAAGTTTGAGTATCCTTGGAAAGAGTAAACACTATTACTTCGCACGTTCCCTCAAATTTATATGTCATTGAACGCGCCCTGGTCGTCTGAAATCTGAGTGTTATTCTGTTTGGTGCACCTGGGGCCTGCGGCCGTGCGCAGTGGCCACTCCTATAGCAAGCTCTTCTGTCGAATTTCGCGTTTTGTTCGCAACGGTTATCTGGGCAAAGTCGCGTGGATTGCTTCCAGGTCCGTACACTGGCAGCACTGGTTCATAAACCTTTCTGTTTTGCAGATTACATGGGAGGGAAGTAATAATATGGACCCACGGAAACACTGTTTCGTCAAGGTTACACATTGAAGCGCTCTGGACAGTGGCTGGGTACTTGCGATGTTACTCTGCCTCACGAACGGTCATGTCCAATCATCCGCCAATATGTATTTAAGTTTTATGCACAGAGCCCAAACTTGAGTACCTGAATTATGACACTGCACAGACTACGCATCAGAAGCAGTCGTTTGGGATTTGATAGATCGTTCAACTAGGATGAAAAACTCGTGCCCTTCTAGAAGTTCACCAAGGCACCACTTCGAGCGCGACCTGTATGCTTTCAGTGCCAATAAAGGCTCGCCATGTTGAACAAAGAAGTCCGTGAAGACAGACGAAATGACCCCAGGATCAGCATTCTCCTCAAAGAGGGAGCCTCGAAGCACAGCAGTCTTGAGATACTCCACAGTCGTGGACTCTAGGATTGCACGAGCATTTTTGGCAATGAAGTCGGTGTTAATCATATCCATGGAAACACCTAGAAAATTTATCAGTTAAATGATCAAACTACAATGTAGAACGAACTTACGCGGGTGGGCGATTTTAGCTAAAGCATTGCATGCAGCAGGTTGAGATGAAACCAGTCCAAAGGCTGAAAGTTTGCTAAATGCGGGGTCGTTTGCAAGCTCTTCCATAAGTTGCGATGTGACGTTCGCGGAAGTCGCGGTGGACCACAAGTTGGGTAATCCATCCAACAACACCTGTTCTTATCGTAAATTGAAGATGAAGACGCCAATCACGCAGACGATATACCTCCAGCGTACTCCCAACTCGTAGCAAAGGCATGACCGACAAGTCTATCGTTGATATGACATGTCACTAACAGAGCGGTCTCTGGATCCCCCAGAACAAGATGTCGAAGTCTTGAAGCAGTTAATTTCACTGCACAACCTATGATACATCGATGAGTAGATCGATAACGGCGTATGCAATATGATATTGATGCGACTGACCTGGTTTTGGACCTTCTGCGCTCCAAACACCATAATTCTCATTGAAGAGCTGCACGCAGCCAGCGAGTAGTTCGTTGGTCACATCGATCCCCAGTGTAACCCTGAAAGTCTTCGATGGCCTCATAGTATCAGGTTGGTTCAAACTCTCCGCCTTACATGTAATTTATAGCTCTAGAATCGGCTATCGTTATGTAAAAAGGTAAGAAAACAACACTAAAGTACATGGCTATGGATTATCCAAAATCCGGAAGAGTACAACCAGGTCTGTATATAATATAGTCGGTAACGTTGACCATATATACATTGTGTTGTGTCAATAGATATTTCATAAGTACATAAACCTACTTCTTTCCGTTCTTGCGTTGCTTGGTTCCACTTCGTTTAGCAGCACCAGAGGCAGGGACCGGGCTTGATGGGGGTAAAACGGGATTCTGAGCAGGCGGCGCTTTCGTTGCTGGGGCAGGGGAGGGAGCAGAGGATTTATGCATTAAACCAAGGACGAGAGAGGCCAAGCTTCCGGAAAGAATGAAGAGCAACCAGCTCGGAATCGTTGTCGTGATGGTATAGACTTTCGAGGCCGCCACGGCAAGATAATCCATAAGATATTCTCTGTGCGAATATAAGACAAAGAATCAATGGGGTAGAAAGATCCGTGGCCACATACCTATTGCCACCAGGTGAATACGCAGAAGCCCACGGTTCACGAACCGTCCATCCGTCAGTCTCCAAAAAGCCTCTCATCGCCTCAGTTCTAAGCCGTAACTCGTGAGCTTTGAAAAAGCGCAGCGTTCTACCGCGGTCCTTGAGGACAACAAGGTAAGGTGCTCTAACGATGTATCATATTGAGCCCCCGTAATGTAAGGTTCGAAGTGTAGTGTGGACATACTGCCATATGCCCCACTTTGTGGTAAGAACCGTGACATTAAGGTAGTCGATCCTACCCCAGCGAATGTGAGGCAAATCTCCTGCCAGCTGAGTCTCATTATATGCTGCATCGAATACCTCGTCAACGAATTTCGAGATGCCTTCCTGTCTTGCGGAAGTCACAGAGCTAAACATATTGTAAGGCTCCGTGCAGAAGAAGGAACCGTTCGACTTACATGACGAGGAACCAAACTCTCTGACTTTCCTCTTCCTCCGTCAAGGTTTCGTTGACGATAAGGTCACGATAATTGTGATCGGTGATGAGAGGAATGCGTTCGTCCCATAGCTTTGACTTCTGACGGACCCGGTCCAAATTTTCGGTGACGTTTATGCCAAGGCGGGTCAAGAATGATGCGACGGGCCTCGAAGCCAAAATATTTGTTATATCAAACGGTGATCCCGCACTGGCAGGTGGGGACGTAGGCTCCGTTGGGTTAAACGACGGGGTCGCTGCAAGGGAAGGTTCATTTACGACGGATTGACCTGGGGTCCACCCAGCGGAGAAATACTGAGCACCTGCGGAGGCTACGCAAGCCAGAGCGCAGAATAATGTGGAAACCTTCATAGTTTACCACTGGCAGAGTGTTACGTAACAGCCAGCCTGAGCCCAGCCAGAAACGTTGGCTGGAGGAACACTGGAAATTCATGTCAAGAACTGCCCATTCTACTCGTCCATCCTCATAGTTTAATCACTCCGGTGTGAATAAAATGCTCCACTGGATGGCATTGGAGGTACTCCTGCCTTGGTTCTATTTCGTATCTTTCATTCGTGCCGCGCCCGCTGATAGTCAGTGTTTATATTAACAACTACACATTTTTACACCAGCTAACTACAACCACCTCAGTCCCATCCGCTGCATCTTTCTGGGTGAGCGGTTTACCAGACTTGCACCAAGACCCAGACCACCCACTCCATGTATACTCTGGACACATATCGTCGGATCCTCATGCCAAGACTGCCCCAGTAACAGCTGTAACTTCACATATATTCTTCATCATGATAAAGAACAGAAGAATGGCGGACAAAGAAAGAGTCATGTTTTGGTTTAACGTAGGCTCCCATGATCTTGGTTCGTGTTTTTATAAGAATCGACAGCTACGTTCATTCAGGGAGGGCCTGGTTGTTCCTCATTTGATGGATTGATGATGGAGGTAGGCCCATGGCGAGCGGACATGAAAGGTGGCCTGAAGTTGGTGGAAGGTGGCTGGGAAGAGTACACTACCATGGTCTACGGTATGTCTGTGCCTTGAATCCATATACTTCGTCCGTGCTCATAGCTAGCTTTTGCAGTGGATCAACCTCCGGGTACTGGTTTTTCTTATACCAGCACCGATACGTTTATACACACACTGGAAGAAGTACATGCTGATCCTTCCACTTTTCAATACAAATTGACATGGACTGTCAGGCATCAGAACATGTCGTACAGTTCTTACGCAACTTTTACATGGTATTCCCTGAATACCGAATCATGGATGTGAGCATCTGTCGCGTCTTTAATTAATATGTCGTTGCCTGATGTTTCCTTGGCAGACCTATCTCGGAGGTGAAAGCTATGCTGGACAATATATACCATATTTTGGTAAGTGCAGCTTATTTTTGCAATCGACTTTGTTCCTTACTCTTCACTTAGCGAATGCTATATTGAATTCTAACCTCAATATCCCACTTCGAGGAGCAGCGATTGGTAACGGATGGATCGATGCGCGAAGACAATATCCTTCATATATAGACTACGCTGTCAAACATGGCATTCTGGAAGAGAATTCGGAGGTTTGCTCCTTCTTGCGCATATTGCTGGCCTGTATTGAAGGCCTATCGAGTAGGCGTGGAAAGAAGCCAAGAAGCACACCGACCTCTGTGTGGAAGGACTGGACAAACACCAGGGACTAGAGCCTATCAATGTCCAAGTATGCCAGCGCCTACTGATGGATGTCTTGCACAGTAAAGAAAAAAAGTGAGTCACCTTCACACGCCACGACCCACCAATTTGACTTGTACTACTCGCAGAATTAACGGTGTGGCGCAATGTATGAATATCTACGATGTGCGGTACATGGACACTCATCCTGCTTGCGGCATGAATTGGCCGCCGGATATTTCTCATATAACCAAATACCTTGATGTGAACATTCATTATCATTTGCCCCCAGTTGTCATCCTCATCATTACATTCCTTGTCCAGCGTAAAGACGTCGTTCGAGCTTTACACGCCGAAGCCAAATCCGAATCCTGGATCGAGTGCAACCATGCTGTCCATAGGAATTTCCACGAATACAAATCGAATTCTTCTGTTGTAGTCATTCCCAAAGTTCTCGCGAAGATTCCCATGTTGATATTTGCCGGCGATCAAGATTTTATCTGCAATTACATGGGATTGGAGGCTATGATCCAGGCTATGACCTGGAACGGTGCAACGGGGCTCGGAGTACAGTACATTCCTTGCGTCATCACTTGTCAGGCTGAAACGACCTATTTTCAGACCGTGCAAACAGAATCATGGACTGTAAATAATCATCACGCAGGGACATGGGTCTCATCGCGAAATCTGACCTACACCAAAGTAGGGGTTTTCCACGATGACTACCCCTACGTTCTAACTAACCCGAAGCCGGTCAGCTCTTTAATGCATCACACATGGCACCTTATGATGTCCCGCACGTAGCACACGACATGATCTTGCGATTCATGGGCGTCAACTTCTCCGCCATCACCGATGGTTCAGCGAGAATTCCCAGCTCTGTTGGGACCAATGTCAAGCCTGTGTTTCTTGAGGGCGACAAACCCACCACATTGCCAGCACCGATACCGAAGACACCACAACAGGATAAAGCCATGTGGGAGGGTATGTCCTATCTTCTGGGGCATCTTGACTTCACTTATCTGTGCCATTCCCAAAGCGTACTATAATGCGGGGTCTGCGGCTCTGGTGCTTGTCCTGATATTCCTAGCTATCGGGATGTTCATCTGGTGTCGACTTCGCCACAAACGTGTTAGTCTTCCTGTGGTTAACGAGGAAGAAAACATCCCATTGACCTCTTCAATGGGCCGAACTGTACATGATGATGATGACGAGTTTAGGCAACGGAAAGGTAAGGAGAGGGCCCAGGATGATCGTGATAGGTTGCCCATATTTGGTGTGGGTGATGATGATGAAGAGGATGGGTACAAAAGCGATTCCAGTCGGAGGGTTTAGTTCCATGGCTGGCTTCATCAATATCACTTATAAACAATATATACTTCCTATGCTTATTTACTGACAAGCTTAAGGGTAAGAAATGATTATCAGAATTATTATTGTTGAAGAAAAAAACTACAGTGAATGAGTTCATTCGTAGTAAGATGTTTGAGTCATGGTTTCACCAAGCCGTCAACGTCACGTAGTGACAACCTTCCCGTAGAAAGGCGGGTACGGAAGGTTTAGGAAGATAACGCCGCACCATTGTCCAGCATCAGCCCTCACCCCCACAAACGAATCAACACCGAAGTGGACTCAGCCGCGAAGGATTGAGGACGAGCAGGCCAACGATGCTGATTCTAGTGAACGCTCCGAAGAACGTCTCGCTCCACCAACCAGAAGAATGAACGTCACCAGAAGAGTTAACCTCTGTGCCAGATGGCTGACGCTTCAGTGGGTTGATTCGGACACTGGAGAAAACTGCAAAATTTTTGGCCCCTTATATAGGTGAGCGGTGTTTAAACTGAGTTTACCGGGACCCGAGGCACGTGCCCGCGTAACGAGGCCATGTCGCGTTTATCCCGGGCGAACTTGAAAGCAAGGGAATCTGTCTTTGCTGGTGGCCCGGACCAATACAGAGGTGACATAAAAGCTATATGCCCTCCAAATTTGGAGGAATGTGTTCTAGCCATGGAAGACTGCTGTGAAGAGGTAAACTGGCATTCAGTTTGCGCCAGATTACATGTCGTGACTTAATAGTTCACCTTAGGCGCATGAAGCTCACATTCTTCTCCGTAGTGGAACGCACGATTTGCCTCGAATGAAAAAGGTGTTAGAAAGCCAAAGGGTGCGCCATTTATGTCGCATACTTCCTCTGGACCATAATTGTGCTTTACTTAGGTATTCCTGCTCGTTGATGAGGGGACCGTGCGGAAATATAAGGCTGATCTTACCGACGAGATTGAGCCCGCAATCAATGAGCTTATTGAACGCGCTGAGGAGGGACTGAAGACTCTCTATCAGAAGGAAAGCGTGCTGCAGGCCAAAGTAAGCTTCTAGCATGCAAACCAGCGATCTTAATGGTTGACTAATTTATAAAAGCTTGAAAATGCGCAATCACGACCACCACGACCTGCGACAGGACCCATAACTTCACATAAATTAGAAACGCGTCGCCTACAAATGCTTTCGAAACAACGTAAACGACTAGAAGAGGAGCTGCAAGTATTGACTGCTGAAGTACAGGCCTTAGTGAGTGCCACTCAGACGCGATGTGAATTGTACTGATGATGTTATGTGTAGGAACTTGAATGTTGAATTCACATTTGTATTTCTCCTATAACGATAGCGTCCACACGCTCACCCACCTCTATCTTCTCTGGTCCGTTTGCTGATCGTTGTGCCAAGACTACGAGCCCGTTTGCTCCACTCATGCTCGCGACTCTACTCGAACGTTGGCCGCCGGTGGAATATGCCTTGAGGCCGTCTAGATCTCCCGCACGAATTGTCACCCGGTGGAATTCCGTTCGATCGTTCAGGTTCATTGCATTTTGTACCTAGCCAAAAGTGTTGAACACCACTAGCCAGAATACCCATGGGGACGCACCTGAACTTGAACACGCGGCAATTGGCATTGCTTGGTGGGCCAACCGCCCAGTTTGCGAAGAGCCGGCACAACAAACAGATGGAAAGTAACTAACGCTGACGCTGGGTTCCCCGGCAGCGCAAAAACCGGCTTACTACCCCCTTGGGAAGGAATGGTAGCAAACGTAGTGGGTTTACCAGGTTTAACTGTGACTCGCCCAAAATGGATGGAACCGCTGAAGTGACGCTCGATGACAGGCTTCAACAAATCCGTCGCACCCATTGAGGTTCCCCCTGTCGTCAAAAGTATATCCGCACGCTCCAGACCATTTTTGATGGCCGTGACGTGAGCGGTCAGACTGGGTCAGAAGCTAGTGAATATGAAATTAAGTAGAAATGGAGGCGCACGACGTAACTCGTCTGGGACGATGCCCAAGTCAATGACTCCATATCCCATACCTTCTAGCGCTGCTTGTAACGATGGTCTGTTTGTGTCCCATATTCCTCCCCCGTCACCAGTTGACTGGGAGTGTAAATCGACGATCTCGTTTCCGGTACTGAGGAGAGCGATGACCGGTTTTCTGTATACCTCGACCTTCATTGCCAGCGTCAAAAACCGTCGGGAAGTCCTTTAAATAGACGCACTTCTTTTCTACCGACAAAGACCAAGGTTCCTATCTCTCCTCCAGCACTGCGAATAATTTCGCCCCGTTGTAGAACCAGATCACCCTGTCTGACATCAGATCCGGGTGCTCTGATGTTTTCGCCAGTTGGTATTTGAACCAGTGTTTCGACTTCCTTTTCTTCAATATTGCGCCCTTCGGCATCCTTCACAGTAGCACTAAGATGTGTATCTTCGACCATGATCACTGTATCTGCACCTGCTGGAAGGGACGCCCCTGTGTTTATCCGATATACCGATCCCAAGGGCAACATACAGGGCAAAGGAAGTGTCTCAGAAGTAAGGACTTTATAGATTCCTGGAGGGTCAGTTGCTGATATCTTAGAATTAGGGAGAAATTTTGATGCCCTGGACGACTTGAACGCTTACATCGCAAGGCGTAACCATCTACGCTGGTCGTCTGGGACAGCGGCACGTTTCGATCGGCGTAAACGTCTTCGGCCAATACATGGCCTTTTAATGCAGGGGTTACCTAGGCGGAAATTAGCCGTGAGCGAGCTAGTGCTGGTGGAGTACGCGTACGGGTAGCTTGATTATTTTCAGCGAAGTCACTTCCTTCAAGATACTCTCGATAGCTTGTTCGAATGAGATGAGCGGATAAGGAGATTGTCGATGACGAGCAAATGCTGAAGTTGAATTAACAACAAGAAGAAAGCAAGAAAAAACGCTACAAACACACCAGGCAGGGAGGGATCAGTTGAAAGGACTGTCTTGGGCTGAGGTGCATTGTGGGAATGATGGTGATGGTGGTGATGTTCGCTTGATCCTCGGTCAACTCCAGCCTCGACTGGAAGGGTAGACACGGATGAGGCCAAGGCTGCATGAACACGTTTGCCGGAGCCTCCCCTGATCAGCTCAACGGCATGATCAACCACTCCGGCGGAGAGCAACGCTTCTAGATTTTCCCTGACTGCTTTGACGCTGCCGGGAAGGGTAACTATGAGGGTGTTTTTGATAGTCCCGGCAACAGGCCGTGAAAGGGCAGCGAGCGGCGTATGCTTTAGAGAGGCAGACAAGAGAAGATGCACCAGACCAGGAGCATCCCGTTCGATAAGAGGAGATATAGCCTGACGGTACAGGTTAGCTATTTTTCAGCCGATGTTCAGACAAAGTGACGGTAATAACCTCCGGTGTTCTGTCTCGAACGCCAAAACCGGTCCCGCCAGTAGTTATTATCCAGTCAACATCTCCTTGTGCAGACCACTCTTTGATAGTGGCCTGAATCTGGGCCTCATCGTCCGGTAGAATGAGGTGAGACTTGACTTCAACTCCGCGTCCTTCGAGGATCTCTTTGATAGTGGGTCCTGACCTATCCGTCCTGGCGTCAGCAGAAGCAGTATCACTAACTATGACGTCTACTTCAGTATCCTCATGTACTCGCCAAACCGACGGGAAACTGACCTGTAAGTATTGCAGTACGAATGTGCGACATGATTGCCTCCAAGTTCTGGTTTCAAGTTGTGTCCTGACTCGGAATCGATGGTACGTTGAGTAAGTTACCACTTTTTCTTCAAACCATATCGGCGCCTAGACTGGTCATATATTTTTCAAAGTACCAGCTCCTCTAATCGATACAAGCCGACAGCAAGTGCACTCTGCTCGTGAGCTTGTCTTTTTCTTCTCCTCCAATCGACCGGAGGCTCTCTGCGTCCGCCTTCACCAGCCGCTCTTACTGCCCTTGCTTGAGCCTTCGCAAAAGGCTCAAGTGGCCCACGCAGCGGCTCGACCAGGTCGATAGAGGCCAGTTCTGATCCGAAATGTGCAGATATTTTTTTAATTATTTGATGAGAAGACGGAAGTTGCAAAAATGTCAAGAAAGACGCATCGAGTAGAGTTTGCAAGAAAGATAGAATCTATAGAAAATTGATGGATGAGACTGGACTTGAGATACATTATTAACGACTGACCTTTAGCAATGGTGGCAAATCCCCTTTGTCCTTCCTCACCTTGGGCTTTACAATAACAAGCCCATTCTCGCTCTTGACGGCGTTCTCGTTTGGCAACAAAACGAGCTCCTTCCTACCCCATGTGTCGATCCAGTTCTCCAAAACTTCCAGCACACAGACAAGGTCTTCCGCATCTCGCAAATGCTCGCGTATTGCTAACTGCATTGTGGCAGAGGAGGTAGTATACGATACGCACAATGACAAGAAATTTGGCAGAGGTACAACTGCAGGTGCAGAGTCCACTTGCATTGCGTTTGCGTCGGTTCCCCCTTGTCGATGATGTGCAATGACAGCCTGCAGGACTCGAATGATATCGGCCTCGGACACATCCCGAACATTTCTGAGCGCCAGTTTCATTGACCCCTACAGGCAAATGGGTATGAGCATTGAGGCGTTAGTCACCGCCCGACTTACCCAATCATTCCGCAACCGCAAAACGCTAAGAAGTCCTCCTTCAACCATGTTCCCGCTGACTACACCGCACTCAAGGAGATGACGCACAACGTTTGGGGAATATGGTGAATTCGCTGCTTTAGACGGTTGCAGAACAATAACCAGAAGCTGCTTCACAAACGTATAACTGTACTCGGGCTGTGGAGCTGATCGCTGTTGCGAGGAACAGTGAGTAACACAGCCAGTCAAGAGAACACGGGATTCCTACCTGGGCCGAAGGGTCTGCTTTTGAATTGAGAAGGGTAGCTGTTTCGTCCTTGTTCCATTCGAAAAAAGCATCGTTAGCACTTGCTGGCTGGTTTTTCCCCATCACAGAACGCATAGTGGCAAGAAGCTTCTCACGACGAGAATCGAGTTGGGAATAATCTGGGTTGAAAGAGGATCCGCCTTGGGCAAGCCATTTCACGCCTGAGGATGCCCGCCCCATGGCACAGGCAATTGTCGAGATGGCAGGTACAGTGTAAGGCACGACGAGGATGTTGGATCGAGCGGAGGATTGTGGGCCGGGATTAGTTGTGGGTGTAAGCAGAAGAAGTGCCTGAGAAGCACTTGTCGCTACGAGATCGATTCTTATACCGTTGTCTTTCGAGTGGGATAATGTAGCAGGAATGGCCTGACAGTGAGAAGCGAGTAAAACGGAGTATTGGAGGTCCCAGAGCAGAAGAACGAGCTCTGGTGCAGGTCCCTCAGTAACGGCTGCAAGAAGCACATGTGAAGACCCCAAAGAAAGCAGGGAAATTTCATCCCGACACTGGTGAGACATTGACGATGGGTGCGACGACGATATAAATGAAAGAGACGTCAAATGGATGGTCTCTGCGATCTCGGTGATCCCTATCGACGTGCCATCAGTGGACTCGAGTTGGAAGGAGTGCCATGAGCCATCATGGGCTGCAATTGCATAAGCCGACAATCAGTGGAATAAACCTCTAAAACTCACTGAGAATGCTCAGATAACCGGACATGCTACAAGATATGCTTGATATTTCCTTGAACGCTCTTCAGTATAAATTAATTGGACAAACCTTTGTCGCACTCACATCAGGATTGACCTTGAGTTCAGAATCTCCAAATTCCACTATCCTATGTTCTTCGTCGAGAGCAATGACCTGCACATGGGTAGCAATGCCTATTTTCACGAGCGAAGTAATAACAGCACAAAGTGATGGCGTAGACCGAGTCGGCAAGAAAGAACACGATTTTCGTGAAAAAACAAAACAGTCCAACAGCAGGGTGTCGGTTGGCGCGGTCCCCGTACTATGAATATTCAGCTCGACGTCTATGACAGATAATTCTCCCGTGGAAGACAACACAATCACACGAGACGACAAATCCTCCAGAATCAATAGTTTCGAAACTGAATGAGGTACCTAAATGCTTGCAGGTCAATATTTTAGCGAGCCCTGTGAGGAGCCCTAGCCACACACCACCACCGATCTCTTCTTCTGGGAAGCCTTATCCAGACTTGTCGACATATTTTCCCTCCAAATCCATACCGTCCGGCCAGATTCCTCAGGCGGTACATCTGGAGAGGATTCAATCACAGCGTAAGTGGTGCAGACGTTTTTTCCGTCCTCGACTGTGTTGCGGCTGATGGCGGGACAAGAAAAGGTGGTTGAGGGTCCCAGGGTGTGCGAAACTACTGGATGCAAATTGGACAGCTAGCAAGAACATATTAGCTCTGACAACACAGCTCATTTTGAACACGAACATACGTCTAGTAAGTGCACGCCGTCTCCCTGTACAGCTACCGTAACATGACCATCCGAGCACCCCGGAGCCTTTTCGTGCGTCGCGTATACATTTGAAGGGGTTCGGCGCAGCTCCCCGTTATCTTTAGCTTGTGGTAGACGTTTGGACAGACCGTAACTTGATAGTAGAAATGGTTCATTGAGAGATGCGCTCATTGAGCTTAGCAAAAGTTGACGCCGAGTCCAGGAAATCTTAGGGTTAGGGCTTATCTGGACATGAAGTGTACATTCAAGATAGCTGCACTACGAACGACATGGAACAGATGACCGAAGGCTTTCCAAGTGCAGATTCATACCCACGTTCTCTTTCGAACAACGGACGAGTTCATACGCTGACGTCAAATTATCGGCGCGAGCACGGACCACGGGTAAACAAGCCGCGAATATGGACATGATTTGGGCGTGCGACGGCGACCGTGGTTCCAGACGGTCAGACTGGAGCAGTCGTACAATGGACGATTCAAGACGCGTCGTATCATCTTGAAGGTCCTCTGATCCATGGTCATGGGTTGATGAGAATGCTATCCACGGGAACACACGCACCAAGCTCGGCAAGTGTATCATTATACTGCTGTACGGGAGAACCAGTGTCCAACCGGTTGGGAGTCTGCATTGCCAGTCGTAAAGCACCTGCATTGACCTGCGCACATGCATCACCATGCCGCAGAAATGCCTTTATTATACCAGGTGCTTCTTGCGCAAACTAGCAATACGGGAATGTCAGCGTTGGAGGGGTCGTCACACAGTGGGGTGACATTCACCGTGCTTGTTGCAAGCTCTTCGTAAAATGCGATAGCCCGTTCCGCTTCGAATCGTGCGCGTTGGTCAGAAATCTCAGCTTCTTCTTCAGCAAGTGATTTTGAACGGTTTTCAATATCAGTCTACACGATCCACATAGTATGTATAGCCTTGCGGACCAAGAAACATGCGGAACGTACATGAGCGGATGATTGGGCTGACTGAAAGCATGCCTGCAAGGTCGACAACATGTACGTCCATGAATACGCTTGCGCGGCTACCTGCAGTGGATCGGAAGTTTTGGTCGGAATGTGTTCCTGTGCTGAGGGAGGAGGTACTGATGGCTTGTACTCTTGTCAAAATATATTCGGCTTCGAACTGATGTGTAACACACTGGAGCTCTTGAGGTATTGCTATTGGTGGCAGTCTTTCGTTTCGTACTGGTATCGATGGGAGGTTGGCTACTGCCACTAACCGTTCTCAAAGGTTTTGCCTTCGTGGAGGATGACCCCTTGGTCTTTGACGGCCCGGGTTTCCTTTGCGCCAACACGGTGGGGGTGCTGCGCGCTATTCTTCCTGGAACTTTGAGACCAGATGGTACTGGTAAAGTCAAGTGAGTAACATACCGCGAGTTGAGGCTGCTTTTACCGGTTTTTCGCTCATGGTAGCTAAATGAAATGCCTGTTGGACTTGAAACTCCGGTGGGAATGCCGCCGCGGTCAGTGGCCTGAAGCACTTCACGGCATACGCGCACTCGCTGTTCGCCAGCGTGTGTTATCGCGTTTACAGTAATCTCAACACTATCGGTCTTATAATACAACCCACCGCAATGTCTTTCCTAGTATCTCTGGTCAAGCCGCTGGTTTATCTGTCTCTTCCTGTCATCTTACTGCGATCTATCGCCTCAACCTCACAAACCGGCCGGTACTATGTGCGCATAGGGATGTACCTAGGATCACTGACGGCAGCGGCTGCCTGTGGTGTGGTTGTAGGCGTTGCATTGTCGCTGGTGGGGAGACGATATGATGTGAATTTTGTGGTGGCTAGATGTGCCTATGCCATTCTAGGCATAATGGGCGTAAAGGTCGAAGTGGAAGGATTGGAGAACTTGGGGACGCGCCCAGCGGTGTTCATATGTAATCATCAGAGTATGCTTGATGTCGTGATTTTGGCAAAGTGAGTGGGAGATTTTGTTTATGCGTGAGGTTATTATATTTCCCATTTGCAGAATCTTTCCCCTACGAACATCTATCGTCGCAAAGAAATCGTTACAGTGGACACCCCTTGGGCCTTTCATGAAATTGTCAGGCACAGTTTTTGTCGACAGGGGAAACGGCCCACAAGCAGTACAATCGCTGGCCACAGCGGGAGAGAAGATGAAGTCTCGTGGTACATCGCTGTGGATGTTTCCTGAAGGCACTCGCACCAGTCAAGAAGTCCCCTACATGCGTTCGTTCAAAAAGGGTGCTTTTTATTTGGCCGTCCAAGCTGGCATTCCTATCGTCCCCGTCGTAACTGAAAATTACTGGAGTTTGTACCATCACGGATATTTTGGTACCGGCACGGTCAAGGTCCGAGGTAAGGCAACAACTCGTACAGAAAAATAGGCACGAGGGTTGCTGCTAATGTCCTGTTCTAGTCCTTCCTCCCGTTTCGACGACGGATCTTGGTACGGCAGATGTGAATGATCTCGCAAATCAGTTACGTGATCAGATGCTCGCTACATTACGTGAAATATCAGCGCAGGCGCCAGGGCACCCAGAGAGGCCAGACGACCCTTCATCGACCGTTCATAATCAATCGAAGCTCGCAGATCCAGCTCAACTTATCTTGTCTACCCCAGACGATCCGACCTCCGAACCTATCCAAGAAAGGGTAGAGAGTGGAGAATCATTCATGTCAAATTCTGAAGTCAGCCAGTCATCATCACGTATTAGAACCGAGGGTAGTGAGAATGGGACGGAAACGGAAGAGGATGAGGGCATGGTGCTTGTTGGACGACCTTTATAATTGAGGATACCATTGGGTAGAAGACTGTGCTGATACTTGAATAATTACGGATCCGGAATTTATGGACTTGAATACTATTTGCTACCCCGGCCTCCCGTGCAGCCCAGAGGGGTTTACGCTTCGTTTAAAAAATTACTAAATTTGTGTTCACACGTTGCTGGAACAAGTTCTCTTCTCGATGGCCCGGCTCACAAATAGCCAATACTTTCATGTCCAATTCAGTCCCCATATAAAAGGTCCCAATTCCACCTCCCACTCCCCCTAACTCACCCCCTCCATGTCTCCCACAAGAACTCTTCCTGGTATGTACTACCCTCAATGCATCGTTCTACCTGCATCTAACTTTTTCAAGACTGTTGGGGTCACCGTGGTGTAAGCCGTGCTCTACGTCCAATCACCAAACAGTCCTCTCATTGTCATACAGGCTTCCGCTCAATACCCGGAGAACACGCTGGCAAGCTTTGAAGCCGCCATACGTGATGGTGCAGAAGGCATCGAGAGCGGTATTTCATAGCCTTGGCGTCTACGCTTTACGCCCGTAACCATCGTCAGCAGACGTCCACGTATCTATGGACGATATCGTCATCATGTTCCATGATCCTGGTATGTCCAACTTCTTCGTTGCGGCTGTGTAATAATGACAGGGTTTTACAGCTTTACAGCGAACAACGGATTCGACAGGTGATTCAGGCGTGATTACTTTCCTGGAGTTCTACGCACTGACCTACACACAAAAGGGTTAATTAGGGAACGTGTGTGGTATGGAGAGCAAGGAATGGAACGTGTCAGAACCTTGAAGGAGCCCAAACAGTCAATCCCGACATTTGCCGAAACAGTTGCCCTGCTTATGCAAGTGAGTGGCCCCTACAGTTCATACTTTGTTCACATCCTAGAAACAAAAACAAAAACAAAACAGCCAGGAAATCGACATGTCAAGTTCAACGTCGACGTCAAAGTGCAGAATGACCCTGATCGTCTGTTTGCCCTGATGCACAAAATAATATCCTCTCATTCAGAATGGGAGACGGCTCTTGCACCCCGTATCCTGCTCGGCCTGTGGCATCCAAGGTTCCTGGCCTTTGCCAAGGCCCATCTGGGGTATTGTCGCCGGTCTTACATTGGGAATAGCCCGTATATCGCGCGCAAGTATTTTTGGCATGACGTAGATACGTTCTCTATGGCTTTTCCGGCTTTGACTACTGCAGACGGTCAAAAGTATGTGTTCCAGCTCTTGCACAACTATGCAAAGGCTAATTGTGCAATTCCACAGATTTAGACAGGAGTGCAAAGCCGGAGGCAAGGGGGTGATGGTGTGGACTGTCAACGACCCTGATCACATGATGGAGGTAGCTACTTTTGCGGCACAATGTGGAAGTTCAAAGTGCTCACGCATATGTAGGCGGTTAGATGGGGAGTGGATGCTATTCTGACAGATGTGACGAAGACGTGGTTGGACTTGCGCACCGCATTACATTGTGAGCTCTTTCGATTGGCCGTTCCCTGCGCCATTTCACCTGTGTTTGGTAGCGGATTACGACAAGATTGGTTCTCAATATGGTCGCATTTTCCTGTGGACGACATTGAAATTCTACACGCCGTTTGTGCTTGCTCGCGGTCGTGCAAGCAAGACTTATCTTGAGAGTGTTGGTGGTCCGTTCGAAGCTGTCAAAGCATGATAGAAACTGTTGGATTTGTGTTCTTCATTGGATCTCACGTACTTGTTCGTTCCCTGGGCAGTTATAACGGAATTATTACCTTGCGAATGAGGATATAACTTGAAATGGGCGAGTACATAGCCCTAGCTCGGTCAGGTGATGGTCCAACTGAACACGGTCATAAATAGTACCTTCGAGTCATTTCGTGATGACCATGAGTACTTCCCAACGCAAATCTCACAGAAAACGTATATCCGCTCTCCGTGTCTCAATCGACTCTTTGCCAGAGTACAACATTTTACCTTGCCAGAAACAAGAGGGCACAATCACAGACCTTCCCCCAAGTTATCCAGACAGCGCGGAAGAGGCAGACGAGGACACAGAGTGTGAGCAGTCTCTCCCACCCCGTACACGACGCTTTCCTGCACCCGCGTACAGACGACGTCACTCTGTCGAAGGATCGGATCAGTATCTGGATTCCCTTCTGCAGCGAAGTGTCCACGCTCTGGAAATGTCAAATACCTTGCTCCAGTCGTCGATATCCACTCATACGAGTCTATCTGCAGTCTTGGCATCAGATTCTGCCCCGGATCGCTCCCTGGAGACCCAAGCTCTGACGTTGTCGTCGAGAATAGGAGGTCACGGTGGCATCCATGAGCATTGGGCGGATGATTTAGACGAGATCAGTAGAGGCGTAGAGGGATTGTTTGGAGAGGACCTACATCCAAGTCGGAGAGTTAGCCTGATGAGTGTCAGCAGCAGCCTTCCGACCTCCAGTTTTCCAAGCGAGGCTCGACGTCAGCATCGGAAAAGACCCTCTCTGGATCTACGAAAAGCTTCCGCTGCATCTTCTTCCAATGAGCCCCAATTACACTTCTCTCCAAAATCTCGTAATCACCTCGTATCTCCACCTCCTAGGGCGCTCACACAGTACAGGTCGACAGGAGATCCAGACTCCATAATCCTTCCTTCGACTTTGGGCTTGCGAGCGTCGTCATCTTGCGCGGATTGGCGGCCCTTGGAAAACTCCCCTTCTGCCAATAATTTTAACCTCCATGCATCTGCTTCCCTTCCAATGATCTTAGACCGTCCCGTGGAATCTCCCACTCCAGCTTACAATAAACTCTCCTCCTTTATGACCTGCTCCACCCCCCCTGCTTTATCAATGACCTCCTCGCGCACAAATTCGCCCCGATTCATGAGTCGCAATCGCAATCGTCGTGGTACCAGCACTAGCACGGAGCGCACCGTGACCTGCTCTCCGTCCAGGAAGCGTAGTTCTCCGGATCGGAAAGGTTTCAAACCAACAAGAGCGAATATGTCACGATCACGATCTACAACACCCAAACGACCTAGTTCACCACCAATGTCCCCTAGCCATTGGTGTCCTCCCATTTTGGAAATCCCACCCTCGCCTTCACCGCCCTCGTCTGACGAAAGTTGTCGCGCAAAGCGCACCATCCAATGTCTCCGCAAAATTCTAGACGACCTACCAGCCGTAGATCCTAAGAAGCCCGATCCATCGCTCAAACGACCTCCAGCCCCCCTACCACTCACACCAGCACCCGGGCCCTCCTCGAGTACATCCACTGCGACAGCCTCCATCTCCCGTCTCTACACCAAAGCTATCCACTCGTCCTCCACACGGCCGCCCCCAGCACAATCATCCATGAAACAGCTGTCCGTCCCACCCACACCGACGACGCCTTCGCCTTCGCCTACTTTGCTCCACATACCTGACTTGCTCGGGGGTGTCGCTCGGGTACTGGGGAGCTCGTCTGCACCTGGCTCTGGCCGCACGACACCCAAACGGATCAGTTTTGCGGAGCTGCCCGAGTCGTATGCGAGTTCCAGGACATCCGGGTCGCCAAAATTCCAGGGGAAAAGGAAACGAACTGGGGAGAGGGTGGAGGAGAATGGCAGTTGGTGGGCTGGCTGGCTGATAGGCGCTTCAGGGTTGTCTAGTGGGAGTGGGCTGGGTATGAATGCGTCGAGGCATGAGGTGGTCGAGGATCGGATCGGCAGGGGGTGGGGTGGAAGGGTCGGGAATGGGTTCGATGACTGGGGTGTTTGAGGTCTGATGGAGTACATGGGTTTCCTGTTGACGAATCTCTCCTGTTCTAGTACCGATATAATTTGTACGATTCCGCCATGTCTGTTTGTTCGACCACTGGCTGCTTCTTCCAACGCATATCTCAACTGTCTCACTGCATTTAACTTGGATTTGAGGTCTGAAACGAAGTGCATATGGCATGGTTGAATAAGTACAAGTATACATAGTACAAACGAGAAGGGCATAAAGCATATAAAGAGACGAGCGGGTCTGCCATGAATCGCTACAATAGAGACAGCCCACGTACCACGACGAGTCCGCCGATGGCACCAGCCAACACCATCTGAAAAAAAACCAAAAGCACACTTGGCTTCGCATCCGCCCTGACGGCATCCTCCTGCGGTGTCCCCATAAACACTCCTGGCATCCGCCTCTGCTCAAGCTCAAGCAAATGCTTGACGGCATCCGCACTCCGGCCCAGAACGACCCACCAGTTCTCCCGAGCATCGGCCTTCAGCGACCCAAAATGCAAGCCAACTTTGTCGGCGACTTCGCGTACGCACGCGACGTCGGCCTTGGGCGTGCAGAAGAGACTGGCGAGGGGCACGCTGTGGCCAAGAACGTGCTCAATCATGGCCCCGGAAGACTGCGAGGTGGATGTCGCGATGGTTTGTTCATCGCCGGAATCGTCGTCGTCGTCGTCACTCTCCTGTTCGGTCTTCATGTCGTCGTCCAAGACGGTCGGTACTAAAGACCCGGCGTAGGGCGGGGTAGGGGGCGGGCGAGGGAGATCGGGCCAGTGTGGGTTGGGACGACGCCATAAGCCGTACTTTGGTATGACGATCTCCTCGAGGTCGGCGGATGCGAGCCTCGGTGACGGGGCTTTTGAGCCACGCCTTGTGGAAGCTGGGGGCGAAACGGGTAGGGATGTCAGGACTGAGGGTATTCGACGTGATGGGCGGGTTGGGGAGGCTGGTGGTGATGGAGGGCTGTTGCAGATGGGGACGCCGGATGGGCGTTTGTGACCGGCCATTGGGGAACCGCATACGCGGCAATGAGGTTTCTTCCTTGTCGGTGACATTGGATCGTGCTGTAGACGTCCTGTTATTCCTGTGTGTATATGGTCAGGTTGAACGGTAGAGAAAGTCGATATGCTATCACTCACTGAACTGCTGATCAAAGGAGGGTATTGGCAGCCTGAGTGGCTCGGGGCCAGCACAAGGACGTAGGTCCTTTATACGTTATTTCTTTGTGCCGGATACAAGCCATTGGGGATTTGTGGTAGAAAGCGAGGAGAAGAACGGTGTCCAAAGCCAGAACAAGGTGTCAACGCAACGTCAGGTAGATACAGCAAACAACGAGTCCGCCGTAAAGCCATAAATTCAAGTTGGCCTTGAGTCCTTGTTATTATGATACATACGCCTCTTGTCTGGCGGTTGGTCGAGGTGGTTGCTAGTTGGCCAATTGGAAACCGTTGCGCCCAAGACCGATACCTGGGTCACACTGTGACGTTTCACTCATGCATTGCGACTTGAGCGTGATGAGAAGGAGCCTTGTCGTACTGGCAGGGAAAGAAAAATACAATTACGCACTGGTTCAAAAGCGCTCTTGAAAGATTCGTCAGAACACAATGCCATTGAGATTTCTGCTTTCAACTCTGTAATCGATTCAGTCTTTGAACCTCCTCATCGCCAAGTAATTCCTCTGGCACCGCGTCAAATTGAGCCTTTGCGTCGGAGACGCGTGGTTGGGATTGACATTGATTCTAGGCGGCCAAAGGTTGCTGAATTGGGTGCTGAGGGGTTCGTGCCAAGGTAAAACGGGCTACAAAGATGACCGTGGCTGGTTTCATCCACAGGTCAAGTCACGGTATTATCGTGATGTGGACATCAAGGACACGAGGAACCTCCAATCACAGAACCGCAATATGTGTACGGACGGTTCTTCCACTGTAACATCGATGAGAAGACTTCGGAATGTGCACCATTTAGATTAGACGTTCCGAGTGAAATTCCGTGGTGCAGTGCAGTTTTCGGTGTGTCATGGATCTTTATGTTCGGTGTAACGTATCTCTCAATCCATCTCGCAGATAAATCCCCTGACGCCGTCTTGGCGACCGTAGGAGTGTTTCAATTGTGCACAGTTGCAAGTACCGACAAAACATCTTCGCTTCAGATCCGTAGGCGAATTACACACTTACATGTACCCTTACGGAAGGATGGCGTTCAAAAGACATGTGGTATTTTATTACCCGATGCCTAGCCCACGTCTGAAGTGTTCCATCTACTATCACAGCGTACATATCCGCGGATGCAAACGAACATCTCATTCGCGGCCCATCTCATGTGGTCGAATGCCAAGCTACAACGCCATTTAGTATTCCACGTTCCGCCAACGTTGCCAGAAACCTGCGCGCCATTAGGAATAGCGACAGGGGTAGTGCTTACGAAGTCAGCTGCGTCAGTATGAGTCTTATCACTCCACTTAGCTTTTATCCCTCGTTCAAGCGCGAATGGGGTTGGATGGGAATTCTGGATCGATCAGTGAGTATATCTCGTAAGACTACTAGGACGACCTCCAAACTTTCGAGTCAGGCACAGTACTCACGGGATAATTTGTTATCCGGAAGACCGCTCAGAACAGCACACATTCTTCTTCGTCAGGAAGGCACGCCATATGAAAGTACGCATAGCTGTCCCCACTCTTCCTCCTTGACTGAAACTATTTCATTCAGGACTCTTTTGACCTTGCACCGGCAACATCACTTGCAGTTTCGTCGCTGTCGTTCCTTGTCTCTCTTCTTTTGTTATACAGGCAGCTCCAGACTGGAGCTGCCTCCAGTTGTCCAGTACGGTTTATGGAGGCATACTAACACTCTCATCCCGAAGGGAACTTGAGGCACGCTCAGGCAGGCCCACCCACCTGCGCCATTTGGCATCCCCTGTCCATATGGTGTGTGGTGCAACTCCAGGGGTTGATTGCCCAAGATTGCACCAGGACGTCGGCGACTTGGCGCAACAGATTCAAGTTGCACAGGAGAGACAAAACACAATAAATTTACGTGTAGCCAGTGTAATTTATTTACCGTGACGGACCTAGTAAAAGTCCATCCCTGAATATACACATAGTTCGTACATGTTGCCTCGAGCTCGCACCTAGTATACCTAATGCATATATAACTTACACATTCCCATTTCTGCCTATCGGGAGATTAGAGACTTTTACACCTGCCAGTGTGCAACTAGATAGCTCTTGATACTTCCACACAGCGTAACATTTTCTCACCTAGACTAGCTTCCCATCACTTCCGCCTGGGGAATAGCATTGAGTCTGTCGTAGAAGCCACTTCGGCATTAGGGACAGTCAAATATGTATTCGAGATGTGATTTAACAAGTGATTTGATGTCGATTTAAAGTTAAATCGCGTTCAGA
The DNA here is from genome assembly GCA_003314045.1 of Hygrophorus pudorinus. Lineage (NCBI taxonomy): Eukaryota > Fungi > Basidiomycota > Agaricomycetes > Agaricales > Hygrophoraceae > Hygrophorus > Hygrophorus pudorinus. The sequence goes on along the minus strand of QLPF01005387.1, from coordinate 2,293 downwards.
ATCCAATCGTGAATCGTCGAAGCGCCTCTGGAGTCGCTTTGACGATTCAGTCACGATTCAGTCATAATCCGATTCACTTGTTGAATCGACTTGCCTAAATAGTTGTTCCCTCCGAGTCTCTGTGGGAATTGGACGTTGGACGCTTTCGACATTGTCCCTTCGAGTTGTTTCCCTTTAATGCGATCAACGGACAATGTCAACAGTAATTGCTAATACCCGTCCGTTCCCTTAACTTGAATCTACCGATGGGGTTTAAGAGGGGCTAGTTGGTGCCTTTTGAACGTGAGTAGTAGCTTTCGAACAATTTCAGTTGTATTCAACATGCCAATTATCCTTCAGGTGTTTTCCATTTGTGCTGCCTCATTGACGTTCTGGGCCGTTGTACGACGGTTCATGGCAAGGTCTCCATTGGATAACATACAGGGGCCACCATCTCAGTCATTCTTGAACGGTGAGTTGTTCAAGCATTCACTTTCGCGGTGTTACCGATCTCAATATTGGCCTGGGGATTTCAGGTAACATGAGACAATTAATGAATAAGAATGGATGGGCATTCCACAAGCACATCGCCGAAGCCTACGGAAGTGTCGTGAAAATTAATGGAATGTTTGGTGTAAGCCGGTTTCATGACAGCCATGCGGAAAGTAGGTATTGACGAGACACATAGGATAAGCAGCTTTTTGTCTTCGATCCCAAAGCCATGCACATCGTCATTAAGGATGGGCAGGTCTATGAGGAGCCATCTGTTCTACTTGAGTACGTCAAGGAGAATTCAGATCACTTGTCACAAGCAGTTGATTTATTTCATCAGGACCTGGCGCCAAATAGCTGGCACAAGTCTTTTCAGTACCATGGGTAGGTGGAGTACCTCTTTGTTCCTGCTACTATTTTCAATCTTTCTCAAGGTCCTCATCACCGCAAACAACGCAAAATGCTGAACCCGGTCTTCTCGACCAGTCATTTGCGACATATGCTCCCGACGTTTTATGGAGTCGCCGGCAAGGTCTGTATTATTTCCATAGTCCCTTCACCTTTTCAAATGAGTTGTGTACAGCTTTGTGATGCTGTTACAGCTCAGTTGGAAAACGGGACTGCGGAGGTATTGGTATCAATATCTCGCCTCCTCAATAGCAGTTGAGCAATTCTCAGATCGACGTTCTCGACTGGATGACGCGTACCGCTTTGGAACTCATCGGACAAAGTGGGCTGGGATACTCGTTCGATCCTCTCACCGAAGAGACGATGAATCCATATGTGACAGCAATCAAGGCGGTGTAAGCACAATCTTGCTGACTGGTTTCACCCTCCACACGCTTAGAGGACTTGTCATATCAGACCCCGCGTTTTGAACCTAACGCGGATCGGACCTCAGTGGTTGCTTCCATTCATTGTCAAAATTACTTCCGCCAAATTTCGCAAGTTTGTGATGGATTTATTGCCATGGAAATTACTTCATGACGCCCGTGACACGTCAAACGTTCTCCATACAATGGCGTGTGAAGTCCTCGAGTCCAGGAGGTCGGCGCTAGAGAAAGGCGATGAGGCCGTCGTGGAACAAGTAGGTCAAGGAAAGGACCTCATGAGCGTTTTGCGTGAGAGGATGAATTATCAGCGGGAGGCATTTTGGCTAACGTGCACACAGTGAAAGCTAATATGGAATCGTCCGAAGAGAATTGTCTATCGGAGGAGGAATTGCTGGGCCAGGTATCGTGCGTAATTCCATCTGGTACTGAACTAGCCATACATGTGATATCACCGCAGGGCACTCGTCTTCGCCGCCATGGACACAACGTCTTCGGCGCTGTCACGCATCCTGCATGTATTGTGCGGACACCCCAAAGAACAGGAGATACTCCGCAAGGAGATAATCAGTGCTCGTCAGAATGGAGGTGACCTGTCTCACGATGAACTGGTCGCCCTTCCGTATCTAGATGCCGTCTGCAGGGAAACATTACGA